>VYZT01039643.1:135-51260 GCA_013400735.1 Pomatostomus ruficeps
TCTTAACATTATGACCAAATATTTCAAATTTGTCTATATCTAGCTGATGAGATCTTCTTTATGATTTTTCTTCACTGATATTCACCCTTACAAAGACACATAATCATCACAGGAGAGCAACATCCTTTCTGCTTTCATCAAGTACATCTGAGAGCATCCCTCTTTGAAATCCTAGGAGGAAAAACATCAGCATTACAAGGCAAAAAAAGCCTTCCCTTTTTCAGAGAAGGCTTTCTTTCAGCTACTGACTGTGCTTATTCCAGATTAGTATGAAGAACAAATGAATGAGTATGTAATTTGTAAAGTCTGAAAAATATAGGCTTGTATATATTTACATATATAATGGAACCCTAGTTCTTTTTGTTAATAAGTTTCATATATTGCTTAATATTTTACTAACAAAAATTACCAAACCCCACATTTTTCCTCTGCACCAAACTATTTATAATTAGTAAGACATAATATCAAGATTTTCTGCAGTTATTGAGGATTTGAGTGATGCATGACAGTATTTCAGTATCCTGTGCTAATATCATTGTACATGAAAATAACCTATTGGCCTTCCTGGTAAGTTATCTGAGAAGTACGGTTGCATGTATACCTGTGTAGGCTCTCCCATTAAAAAATCCTTGGTCTTCCTACTTTCTTCTGCAACTTCTTTCTCATGATACCCTCAGATTTCCAGCCTTAGCAGTGGAAGGACACAAATAACCTTTTTATTTACAAAACTCTATCGTCTTTTGATCTTGAAATGATCATATGATTTACGAGGTTAAAAAGGGAGAAAACAACCAAAACCAAAAAGCCCAAACCCAAGAGAATAGCACCATTTTATATGTACAGTATTACTAGTATAAGCGTATTCATTAATAAAAGGTGCCTTTTTAAAGATTTACTACCAGTATAATAATATAAAAGAACAACTAGAAATTCTGCACAGTTGGTTTAAAAAACCATATGCACAGAATTTCTGCTTGTAATTTTAGAGTACAATTTTAAACAGAAACAGGCTTGGCATAAATACATTATTGCTTTCAGCTCCAGACATGTCATCTTTAGCTACCAAGTTCAGTTTTGAAGACAATAAATAGAAGAGGAACATTATGATTTTCAGTGGTTGTTTTGTCACTGATTTCAGGTCTCAACAATTATCTCTTAAGCAGTGACTAGTTGAGACAGAAGGCAGCTTCAATGTGTTCCCACTAGAGCATCAAGTTCTGACTACTCTGTGATCCACTTCAGTTAAAGCAGATACCCTTACTCTTTTTCTTCTCACTCACAAATCAGCTGCCAAGACTCCATGACACATGTATTTAATGAAGACATCTATTTCCAGAACTTACAAAAGTATTACAAATGCCTTTTTGTATATTCAAAAATTTTGCCATTGGTCTATCTCTGTTGAATTCAGAAAACTAATGCTGAGATAAAACAGTGACACAAAATTGGGAGTTCTGACTAATTGCTTGTCAAAATTATTTGTAGCAGAAGGACAGTTCGTGATGGTATAGTTGAATTTTAAAAGATGAATTGAGTGATCTGACATTTCCCCTAGTGGCTTTTTTGAGGAAATGTTTTACAAGAAAGATCATGTAGCACAACAAAGTTAAAACAGGAATTGCAGATGAACAACGGATTTGTCATGGTCCCAGGAGGTTAATTTAGTTCTGTATGAGAACAAGAATCTAGCATAAGAAAGCACTTTAATAGCAAGAAGCCTTTTTAAATGTATTTTTAGTTCCCTGAACTATGCCCTTATTTATCTAATGAGAGAAGGCAAATAGAAAATGCATCACCTACTCACAGCCACTTTTTTCAGTAGAGCCATGGGAGAAAGTCTACCTGGGGCTTCCAAATTCCAGTGGGAATTGCAAAACTGTGAGTTGTCTTTTCTAGACAAGTTGGAAAATTAAGAGTTAGACTCAACACAGAAATCTGAGTAAGTGAGTGATCTCTATAGTCATTGACTGCAGAACAAATTCTGTTTTTTCCCCTGGCAGACTGTACTTGCTGCAGCTCACAAAAATGAGATACAGTCACCCAAGAAAACATGTTGTATATTTTATCAGTTACAAAAACAATGTGAAAAAATAGCTTAATACTTTTACTTTCCATTAATTAAACACCTACATCATCACTGCTTTTTATTCCACGCTCCCAGGTAGTAGAACCCTAATCACTTAAGAGACTTCAATTTGGAGTCTTTGTCACCAAAGGGAATCCTCTGTGAGTCACTCAGGGAAGTCCTGCAGAACTTCTGCTGATAGGCTACCTCTGTTCCTTACAGACTGTGCAAAATACCTTTGGCAGGAACGTTCTGAAAGATCAATACAGTGAAATTCAAGCAGAGCAAAGAGCTACATTCATATTAAACGGAAGATTTTTCTTTGCAGCCTAAACTTTTGCCAGCTTTAAATATCTTCTGAATATATAATAATTCAACTTTCTTGGAGGAAAAAAAAGCTCCTTTTACAATAGAACTATGTAACATTTTCTAAGCCAACTAAGAAATCTGCTCCATGACAGGTAGAATTTCAGGATACTCTACCTTCATGAAAAAAATATAAAGAATAATATTTCACACATACACACAAAAAAAATTCATCAAGCTGGTTTTTTAAAGTTTAGTTGCTTTGAAAATGGTTGGTTCCTCCCTTATGCCCTTGCCAGACTTTCCTTCTGACTTTATTAATCAGCATAGAATGATTGAGAAAAAGAGAATAAATGTGATTTGTAGGAAAAGGTAAATGTTAACAACCAAGTTTCTTAAATTAATATTGTTTGGTTTAACCTATCTTCCCAACCATAATGCAGCTATTTCTGGAGGTTTCATACTAGCAAACTATACCAAATAAAATAATTCTAAAGCCTTTTAGATCACAGAGGAAAGATTTTTTCATTTATGTGATGCCAAGTGGTGTGGCAGAGCTCTGAATCCTCCTCTCCATCCACTTGTATTAAAAAGTAAGCTTTTGCTGCTTTATTGCTTGAGGTATAGGCAGTCATATATACAATCCTAAAAATCCAGAGTCTTCAGTTCTATTTGGCTGCCATGCACAGACTTGTTTCTAATGCCTGATCATGATTCCTACATAGTGGCAACCAGAACCTGAATTGCAACTACTCAGCCACCTGGAGGTGTGTAAGTGGAAACAAGAAAACCCACACTACTAAGCAGCACAGAACACAGTTGTCTTTGAGCAAAGAAGAATTCAGTAGATGGACTCTTACATAAAAAAGGTCAAGTTCTTCAACCAAAAATTATGTACACCTGGGTCATAAGGGTTGGTTTGTGGGTCAGCTATCTTCAAGATATTTTGTTTAAAAATACCTGAACTCCTTTGTCTCTTACTCACCAATATCAACTGATTAAAAAAAAATTAACAACACCATAAAAATGCATTTACTTCATTTAAAAACACTAGCAATATTAAGAATCTCTACTGGGGTTTTGTTAGAATTTTTTCTCTGTTCATTCACTGGTGCAGTGAACCTGCTCCCTTTTTCTTTGTATTAACATATTTTCTGCTTGCTTTGTAACACTAGCTCATCCTACTTCATAAATAAAGGCATCAGGGAAGCATAACAACCCAAGCATTTAATATGCCTAGTGGCTAGTCTGTCTAGGACCTATGTATAAATAAGAGAAAGAGCATCATCTAGTGAATGATTTGGGACACATAACTTCAGCTCCTGTCTAAAATTACTCCACAGGGGAGCCTCTCTGCCTTTCAGCAGTATCTGTGCACACCAGGCTCCAATCTGACAGTGATTAAAGAGAACTGGTATGAAACTCCCCCATGTTTTGAAGCAATGTATGAAGTGAAAATCTTCTGCAGTCTTAACTCTGTATTTCAGTTTCAAAACTATGTTTTCTGATTTTTGATTAGTGACTTCCTAAGTTTAAGAATGGGGCAAGGGTGTTAATTTGGAGAATTTTGTCCAACAGCTGCTGCAGTATGACCTGGTGGTTGCATAATGCTGCTAGGCCAAGAGTAACCAAATGGTATCAGTGTATTACCTCCACATGATCTGTTGCAAAAAAACACTAGAAGCAAACCCTGCATTTCTGCTGTCAATATGTAAAGAACCAATTTCAAAGGAGAATTGCACTTTGGCCTATTTTTGTGAGGTCTTCACACACCCACAGACATTTAACTTATCATTGCTGGAGTTACTTCTAAGACTCTGAATGCTTGATGAGCTTCAGGTCACAGATATTCAGTTACTGAAGAGCTGTTTTGTGCATTGACAGAGAAATACTGTCTTCTCCCTTGATGTACTACAGTCATTATGTGGTCTCATAGAGAAAAAGAGGAGGTGCACAGAATTTTTTACATAAGCCATGAAAAAATCATTATGCAGACACATCTTTTATTCCTTTACCCATCTCCTTTTCTTGCTCTTGCTGTTATTGTTTTCTATCTATGCTTTTGGCTCAACCTCTTGTTTCTTCTGAATAATTGATTTTATGGTATCATATAATTCCAAAGTATCCTCATTTCTTGCTTCTCCTTTAGATGCTCTCTTATTTTTATTGTTTTCTTTGTAAAATGCTAAAAGTCTTTTAATTTTTTTTTCTTTTTTATCACATAAGTAGTACTAACTAAATAGTACCAACAAGTACTGCTCAGGGATCCTGGGAATAACAAGAAGAACAGGAAAAGAAAGCTGGGAAGGCAGGAGAAAAATACATTTTAATTCTCTGGATCCTGTAAAGTTTCACTTCTGCTCACATTTAATGCTCCACAGGCAAATGTGTTTTATTCCCAGAATCTCTACAAGTCTCTCCACACACAGTGAAGCTTCTGCCATAAATTCTCAGTGTCTGGCCTTCCAAAACAGTATGTAAATGACACTTTCAAATATTAAGGTCTTTGTCAGCCTACTTGCCTCTTAAACATGTTTTGTTTGACTGGAAGAAAATATTATTTCATCTCTGCCACTGATTGTGGATAGGGTTTATTTTAGATGCAAGTGTTTTGCTCTTATCAAGAATAGGCAAAGAAGGCTAAGACAGTGCAGTGTATTTGTGGGTCAGATAAATTGCTTCTATGTGTAGTCTTATCACATAAGAATGATTTTAATGCCTGAACCCCTCCAGTAGTGCATTAGCAATGCATAAAGATTGGTCATGTTTAGCCTCTCTGCTTCAAGAGTCTGTCCATTGAAATGTTGCATAAAGGGGGAAAGTAGAGGTTTGAACTTTTTATGTGAGTAATAGACATAGGGAGTTTGTTTGCTAGTTTGCATCTTTAAGAAAAATTAAGGGATCTTAAAATTTAAGACTTACAATCTTTTAGACTGACCAGATCTGTCAGCCTAAATTTTGTTTCCTATATGTTGTCTTTCCCCTTGCAAAAGCTCACAGGTTTAGTCAAGCAAAACTGTTGGGCATATTTCTCATCTTTTTTTTCTAGATAACATCAGGTCAGGCTAAAAACAATCTAGATATAACTTGCACATAAAAGTAATTTTTAAGAAACACATTCTGAGATTGTTAATATCGTATTGTTAATCTTTAAGAAAAGAAATGAAACTTTTTGTCTTTTCACCGATGTCTGAAAAACACGTTGCCATGTGTGATCTGTGTTTTGTCTATAGGAGTTCAGAACTTGGCTCATGCTGCTCTAAACCAGAAAGGTCACAGAAAATGTATGGTATATTATTTACTTCTCCTATTTTTAAAGGGGGATACTATCTCTCCAGGAATATGACACGCAGCTCAAGTGACTGTCTTATGTTCTGCATATCTAATGGTGAATAGTCCAAGTGATTAATTAGTAAACATGTCACAGGCCAATATTTGCAATTCCAGCTAGGCCAAATCTGAACACCTAGGTACTTTCAGCTACTTAGACACTTGAAAATGAGACTTGGACCTCTGTGTCAATTCCATGTTGCTGTGTAATTTGTCCTAAGTATTTTTAAATCCTTTGCTTAGAAAGAGTGCACAGCTCTTATAACATATCTATATTTTTTACCTTCTGCATTAGTATTTCAATATCTTTATACAGACTTGCTGGAAGAATACTGTATTTCTTTAAAATATTAATAGTTTATTAGAATTCTCTGTATTCATTACTTTATATAGAAGGAATATGTAGTTTAATCAATAACTGCTGATATTTTCTATATTTCATATCTCTCACTGTGTTAAAATAGTTTCTTATATCATTACTTTTTGTTATATCTGCTGACTGCAACAAGCATGAATGCTATTTTCTCATTAAAATTAAGAAAAAGTAATATAGTAATATATTGTCCCCTGTCATTATTTTAATCTTCACATTGAGTTTTTAGGGACTCTCCTAAATGGAAGAGTTTTTATGGTGTTATGAAAGGAACATAATTTTTTTTTCTGTTCAAAATATCAAATTTTCCTGCATTGGGAAAAGCAATGGGAAACACAGGTATGACACAGGTAGTCTTTTATTTTTAATGCAGGATCCCACAACATTACTATGAAACATGTAGACAAAACCCAGAATAAAACAACAAATGAAACTGGCAGAAAGAGAAACAAATTGTAGTAGAGTTTTTTCTATTTGGAAATCTCCTCAAAAAATCTATATGATGTGTCAAATTTCTGAGATGCAACTGAGTTGCATAGTAAAAGGTACAACTGATTTCTGGGACATAGAAATTCAAGTGTTTGCAGCTACAACTCTAGAGAGATTTTTTGGAAGTAGATCTTTTTTGCTGTAGTTGATCTTTCTGGAGCTTCTTTACCACATCATAGTATTGGAACACAACACTCTGTATGAATTTAGATGTAGTATGACACCACAAAAATTTAGTTTCCCAAACCTAGTATTTAAGAAGCCATATGTCTTTAAAAAGAAAAGAAATGTTCAATTTCTGTACTCAGTAATCATGACAAAATTGAAACACAGAAGTATTTTAGGGTCAGACTTTCCCTTAAGCAAACTTTTTTCTTTTATCCTGTTGGATCTGCTCCTATTAGTGCAGTAATTTGCAGGTGGTTACAGGATGCAGATGTAGCTGTCAAGAACTTTGTGTTGGTTTCTATCTTTGAACATGTGCACCTATGACTGAAACCAAGGGAAGGAATTTTCTTTTATCCTTCTACCTTACTTAAAACTTAGGGCTTGCGAGGCTGTTAGAGGTACACAGTAGCACGTGGATAGTGATGAGAATTTCATTGCTTTCACTCCCAATATGCCTGCAAGCTAAAGGCTGTGGTCTAGCAGAAACTCAGTTCAGAATGAAAGGCAAGATAAAACCCTCACTGCCAACCAGCAAAAAGGTGAGCCAAACCTATTAAATTATAGTGCAGAAACATGAGGCTAGAACAATGTTTCTGTCTTAGATGACACAGTCTCCTCTCAGCTCAAGTTCCTGTGCTCAGGTAAGTCTGACAAAGCAGTGACAATTGAGTGAAATTAAATTCTGAGCTGCATTGCTGTTCATCATTAGCAAACCTGCCCACTCATTTTTTCATTGCCAGACAAAACTTATGACTATGTATCATTTTGGGTGACCTTTGTCTAGAAGTATTTGTGATTTTCTGCATATATGTGTGTCTGTGTGTGTATATATGTATACTATATATATCTTGTGTAGATGCAGTAGAATAATCTGGAAAAAGAAAAGTATTAGTAAAAACTTGGAAGCATAATGTAAGAAGCAACAGGTGGAAGCATTTTTTATAATTAGAGACAGCAGGGGACACTAAGGCTTGTTCAGATGAGTCCTAGTACAGTAAAGAATTGATAAAAGAGAATAAAAAATAAAACAGAGAAAAGAGAAAGAAGAGAATGAGCAGTCATCCTCCAGCTCTGTTTACAGAGACTTAAAACCAGTGCATAAACTTTGGATGAGATGATTTTTAGGATAAAAGCTAAACAACCATGAAAATCCAGCTTCAAGGAGGTTATAATCCTAATAAAATTTTTGTTATTAAAAATCCTAAAGAGAAGAACATTCCAGATACTGTGTGTTTCTTTATATGGAAAACATCACTTTTGCAAATATATTGGGTTGTGGGGAGTGCCAGACTTTGGATCTTTCTCTCCGCAAGATAAGAACAGTGAGACCAGAATGAGATTGTTGCATATTAGCATGCATATGTAAAAACACATAATGACATATTCTGAAAATTCAGACAGTTAAGGGGTTAAGTTCAATTCTGCCAAGTAGCTTAGAGAAAGCGTCTCACCTCCTCTTCCTCAGCCTAGTCCTCTGAGGAATTCCAGACCTTCAAAACGCTCGGTGTTCCTCCATGCTCATTTGTGTTCAAAAGTGTGTTAGGAGCGAAAAGAAAGCATAGCTCATGTACAGAACCATGGATTTACCAGTGATACTGGGTTTTTATGGTTTATATTGACATGTGGCAGAAGTCATTACTCTTCCAGGCAAAGTTATACCCACACAACACACCAGTAAGCAAAAGTGCTCAACCAAAATAAAAGGGGAAGTTAGTCACACAGTTAAATTCTTAGTAGCGTGCTTTACAGATGTCAGTGTTACCTGAACTTCTTACTCGCTGCTCTGGTCACAAAGGGTTTTGTGATCCCTTAGGCAAGTGCCAGTGAATGGTGTCCATACTGGGCTGTTAACTCAGTGTTTATGGTGGAAACTTCTTCAGGTTGTCTTCAAATTTTTTCAATTTTTTTCATTTTTTTTATGTTGGTGTTTGTCAATATGTGCCTTTTCCATTGGGTCTGCAATTCTAGACTGTAAAAATGCTTTTCTTACCATTGCTTGCTGGACCTTTGATAGAAATGGTACAGGGAAATACTGTCATCTATGCTGTTGGTAAATATTAGCTCAAACAATTATGCATTAAATAAAGATGTTTAATAAATTAACTTTGAATAAGCACATAGATTATTAACAGTGAACAAGATCTGTAGTTTAACAACAACCACCATTTGATTTTTCTAGTCGACTCTAACCACTCGAGTGTTTCATAGCTAGTGCAATAAACTATTTAAGACAAATCAAGACAATTCCAGACTTCAATTTTATATGAATATGTTTGTCACCTTCCCATGAGAGTACAGAGTTTCAGGGAACAGTTTTTGTTTGAATTCACTCGGGCTTGTACTTTGCTAGTAATACTTGATATTCTGTCCTAAAAATTAAAAACAAGTGGAAGAAACGGTCTAAAGAAATCAAGATTTACCCATAGTCTTTAGTGGGAATTAACATTAAAGAGGAAGCATTAGTTTTCTGGAAGGTTTCTGCAGATATTTGACTTGAGTGTGATATATTGTATCATGATCTGGACTTCAGTAATAATGTAATTAAAAAAATATATTTTTTCTAAAAGGCCACTGCCATCTGGTGATTAATACCTGTTGAAAGCACAGTGATATTTCTTGTCAAGTGAGCCTTTTCTAAATCAATATCACTTAAGAAGTACCATCTATTATAAATAACAAGCTTTTACTTATTCAGTGTTTTCATTCCATTGAGTTTGTTGCAACTTTACTTACCATTTTAGCAAAGCTGGTCTGACATTCCTAACATCCTTGCTAGTGCATGCATTATTAATAGCAAGCAAAGAGGTTCAGGAAAATTAATAGTGACAACCAAAGCACCAAGGCCATTTGCTCATCTCTTTTGCCTGTACACATCCAGAAAGCTTTCTTAGAGACTAATGCAGACATAACAGGGTATCTGAGAATATCGTAAAAACAGATCTCTCTCCAAGAGAAGAAAAGGTTGGAAGGGCTAAATGGAAAGTTTGCCTGTGCCTTGGATTTATCCATACATGCTGCAGCTCTAGAATAATTTAAATTTGAACTCTCTAAATATGTTCTTTCTCTGTCTTTCTGGCTCTTAGAATGCAGTCATTGTTGAGATATGTATTTCCTAATTTGTTAAATTTCTTAAATCTGAAAATATATGGAATTTCCACAGGGTGGTTTTTCTGATTTGTTTGTTTGTCTGTTTGTTTTGTTTTATTTTGAAATATTGAAGGTTGCATCTTTAGTTCAAAAAGCAATGAAAAGGTGGAAGACAAAATAAGAACATGAAACATTTCCAAAAATCTTAAGCTGCTGTTTAACTACTTTGCAATTTTTGTGGAGGTCTCGGCCAGAAAAAGTCTGGTAAAAACAGTTCATGTGACAAAATGTACCTGGCTTTTTGGAAAACAGTTTTGTGAAATACAAGATGAACAGACAACTAATAAGCCACAAAGTGCCATGTGGCAGTGAGCTTAGGGGAAATCCCCTAACTGCCACGTTTTAACCCTGTCAACCAAAGATTCTGTTCCACCTCTGTTATTTTAATATTCATCACATTGTTTTACTATTCAGCAATTGCCAGAAACTGCTACCTTTCTGTAACACTAATTGGTTAATGCAAATATGTTCCACCTTTTCCCAGAACTCATTGGAAAACTGTCATCCCCCATCACTCTGTGATTTGATGAGACCCTGGACGCTTCCCCTCCAACCACCCCTTTCCTTTCCCCTTAAAACTCTGTGTAACCACCCCCTCGAGGTCCTTCTGGTAGCTCGCATCCCCTGAAGAGAAAATAAACCTGGGTGCTGCTATTAGGGAGTCCGTTCTCTCTTCTTTTTTCCTGCCTTGCTTTATTACCAATGGCCGCTCTGCCCTCCACTGCGGAGTCAATACCTGGGTAAACAGATAGACAAAGAGACACCGCTCCTCTGCGGCGTCTGTCTGACCAAGGTGCTGGATCATTGTCCCGCAGACCCCCGGGCAGTCTTGCAGTCCCCGAAAAGCGTTAGCACCAGGCATCCAGGGTGGATCAGTGAGCGGGTACACACAAGGCAGAGAATTGGTTAGGGCTTCAGTAATGAGGAAGCAGTAGTAAGAGTGAGAACTACAGAAGGGTAAAATCACTTTTCTATTGATGAACTACGACCAGAGCCTTTTCACTTATTTTTACATTGAAATGAGTTCTTAAGGAAGGAATAGTGCCAGCAATGCCTGCAGTTCTGTATCTAGACTCTCATTGCCCACAGGTTCAGGTCATTACTCCAGTTAATAATACCAACATTCGCATAGTCTCATAGATTAGAACATGAACCTTCTGTGAATATATGTAAATTGGTGGGTTTATTTCTATTTTGTTATCATTTCTGGGCTACGGCAAAGTATTTAAGCTAATATATCTCACCCAAAAGTGTATTCTCAGCAAAGAACAGATGACTTGCAAATTAAGAACTTTAACCCTTCAGAAGTACGGTGCATTGTGTACAAAATCACAATGGTTGTATTCACTTTCAGTCCTTGAAGTGAAAAGAATGATATGCCAGTATAGCCTGTATGCATATATGTGCATGTATTTCACATGTAATATTTGTAGCTTCAGATAACAATATGAAAATCTGTTCATTATCATGAAGAAGAACAAACAGCAAAGCATTCACAAATATCAACTTTAAAGAGAGTTTCCAGGGTTATATATTCACATTGAAATGTCCATCTATTCAGCTAGCTTGTTTGTTCCTTACTTTTGGAAAAAAGCAATCAATTTCAGACTTGATTTGGATAGCCAAATGAGCATTTTGTGAATTTCCAGGAAAACACTACTTTCTATAATGCTTCAGAAACTTTTCCAAGTACTGTGCATTTATTTTCTGATAATTCTTTACATAATTTATGGCATAGATGTAATATCTACATCATCTGTAAACCAACCTTATGAGGCGTGTTTTACACTTCCGTCAGTCATTTGACCTTATTTCAGGGAAGCATCTCTGAATCTTCAGGGAAGATCAACGCAGTGTATCTGTCACACATACAGTTTCACTCCAGCTGATGATATTTAAATAAATGCTGTTAGCATAACATGGAAAACATTACATAGTGTTCATGTTGCAGAATAACTTATTCATTGGAAATCTGTGCAAACTTCTTGAGTTTAGAAAAAAAGGCAAGTGTAATACTAAATTGTGACTGAGTACAACTGCTCAGCTCCCATCCCTGGCACAGACTCCAGATTTGATCAGATGCATGTCCTGCAGAGCTAAGTCGGTGTCCCTGTCTGGCTCCTTAGGGAAAGATTCAGTTTGCAATGTTAAATAAGAAATAGAAAATATGGTAGCTCTTGCAGGTACAATTGGTCTTCCTATGGAACCATGCTTACTATTTAACTTTAATTTTGAGGAAATAGAGGACAGCAGACCAATCCATGGCCAGTGACAACTGAAGCAACTGATGTCTCCAAAAGATGTGTCAAACTGCCTGTGGTAGTACAAAAAGAAAAGAAGGAAGCTAGCTGGTAGACCACAATGCGGGGTGAGAATAGGAGGGGAGGATTCTTTGTCCAAGGGGGAAGAGACTTGCTTTATCTTTCCTGTTCAGCTCATCAGCTCCCCTTTCTTCCTACTAGAGATGTCTCCATCATCCTTGTATAACAGAAGTACTGTTGCAGCTACTTTTATCCTCTCCATCGCTACCACCCACTTTCCATTCAAATTAATTTAAATTAATGTCTCCGTTGACTGTGTTGGAGATTTAATAACTGTTCACATTACAAAAGACGCATTTAAAATTTAATTTTACTTCTTTTTGTTTAACTAGATGTGCTGGAAGCTGAACAAAAAGAATGGTTCAATTGATCAATTTTTTAAAACTGTCTTGTCGTCTGGTTTTGAATGGCAAATCACTGTAGCAGAAATAGTTCATATAGTAATGGTAGATAGTCCTAAACCAAAGATTTTAGATAACTCAGGCAAAACTTAATCAATGACAGTTTAGAAACTGAAGTTTACTGAAATGCAGGCATGGCAGAAGGACAAGAGTATATATATCCTGTTTATCTACATGATATGTTGAACTCTTTGTGAACTTGGGTTTGATAACATGTAAGATATAGGGAGCTTCTTGAAAGGAACACGCGACTGATTTCATTGTGCTATCTAAGAAGTTAAAGGCTAACGATCAAGCTCTACTGATGCTCTGTACTACTTTGTTCCAGGTAACATCAAACCCAAGCATAAAATTCCATATATGGTTGTTCCTGAGGGGACAGCAAGGTGGGATGTAGGAGACATAGGTGGGGTTTGTTTACTTTTTGGCTTTGTTTCTTTTCTTTCCAACTTGTTCAGTCACAATTATGGATGACATTGTATACAATGTTTTGTTCATTCCTCTACAGATAAGGCCAAAGGCATAATTAAAGTGTTGCTTAATGTCCCTGTCTCTCTTTCCTAATCCTACTTCTAAAAATAAAGTTAAATTAAATACAGAAAGACAGGTTAATTTATATATTACCCTTTCATCTTATATATTTAATTATGGTATCACAGATTTTGACATGATGTTTATTAATCTGCAAAATGTATTATTTTTTATGAATTAGTCATAAAAATCTTCTGAAAAGAGACATGATTGTGATCAATATTTCTACAGACTTCTTTAACTTAACCCAATGCCAACCTTATATTCTTTCTATTCAAATTATTTTATAGAAAACATTTCTGCTTAATTTTGCTTTACCTTCTATTGCAATAAGGGTATAGAGATTCGGCAGAAAATAAACCCCCCTCCCTTACAGCTGGTCCTCAGGGATCAGAGGGGCTGGGTGTGGCTGGGCTTAATTTCTGATTATAGCAAATTCAGCACTACCAGTCTGGTTGAGTTTAATAAAACTTGCACAATCACTGATTCATGAAGCTCGCAGTTTACCAATCCAATACATAAGGTCTGGCAAAGTTCAGTGAGAGCTTACACAATCCAGGTGCATGAATAGTGCAGTTTATTGAAGCAACAGAGTAACAAATGTTTTTAATTATCATGCAGCAAATTGATTGCCATAGAAAATTCTGTATATTAAATATTCTCCTTCCTTTTGTTGAAATCATGATTCCCACCAAGTTCCTAAACAATTATTTTGCACCTCAATGTTCAAAACTATTTACTGTTCTTTAAATGTCACTGGATTTGTTATCCTGGCTGTCACCCATTGAAGAAGAGTTTGTGTCAGGTAGATATCAAATGCTTCATCCAATCTTATAAACTGTTTTTTAATAACATTATTAAATTTCTCTGGAAGCATTTTCATCATGATGTAGGCAGTTTCTGTCTTGTGACCTGCAGCTCTAGTTTCTCATCACAGACCTCTGGTGGTGGTGGGGACAGGGAGGAAGGAATACAGAAGTTGCAAGCTGTTGATGGAAAATACTTAAAGGATGATAATTATTTTCCACAAATCAAACAAGTTTTCTTTATGCAATAAGCCTCTCAAGATCAGCTGGCCACTCAGGAGGCTAAGTGAATTAATTGTGTAGCTGTGAGGGAAGTGAGAACTATCTATGTCTATGCCTCACTGAAGGGTCTGCTTTAAAGAACAGCTATCAGGGGTTTTTTTGGGTGTTTGCTCATCCACTGAGGCTTCTGTTTGATTTTTTATGATTGTTTTGCATGACACTGTGCAAAATATCACTTGCACTTGCACTAAGAAGAAACATTTTGTTGTTGGTTAAAATGGAAATTAATATGATAGATAAGATTTAGAGAGCACTGATATAGTCCAGCTGTTTTAGCAGGGTTTGCTTTAATATGAATTCTGAATATGAAGTTACATGAAAACACAGAAGTTGAAAACAAGAACTTCATGAGTTTTGATTTTTTTCTGTAACAAAAAATGAACAGATGACTACAGCAGAAAAAAGACAAAAAAAGGCTCTGGCAATTTCATGAAACAAAAAAGATGATAGGATTAATGAGTTATTATAATTCTGTCAATCACAAACATTTTTCGTTGCACTATATTTATATAAGTTTCAAATTATTCAGGCTGTGCAACATAAACTATTTCAAGAAGTACTCTCAAAATATTTTGGTCTAGTCCTACAAGTAGTTTGGTTACCCATGCACTATAGCTTCTTAAATTTAAGAACTATGTTTCTGTAAAACATATAAATCACTTTTTAAAATTATACTATTTATTCACCCATGCTTAACTGCACAAGCCAATAATTTCTCATTTGCCAAAGATGTGACCTATTAGTTTTTCATCATTAAAGGTGAAATGAGCATTCTCTGCCTACCTGCATGAAAAATTCTGTTTTCAGATAAAAATCTAATTTGCAAAAGTCTGACTGCTTTTATGGAAGAGATTTGTTAGACATGATTTGGTACTGTGTTGCTAAACAGCTGTCTTTTGTTTTTTTTGGATGTACACAAAAGTGCCAACAACACAGTGATGGCGTGTCTGGATCCATCAGAAGTTTGCCTGTGTTCAAAGAAGAAGTTCATAGTTTTCTGAATTTACACTACTTTCCTCATCCTGAGAAATAGAATAGCACTAATATTTTGGATAGATTTATGACTGTCTAATGCTTTTACACAGATGCTTAATCTGATATGGGAAGGCATCATTTAGTAGAATAAATAAATTCACAATATTTAAAACAGCAAATGATAGAAATAGCTGAACAAAACCAGTCACATGCCAGGGATAGACCTGGCAATCAGCAAAAACTTTGAAAATGGTTCTTAACTTTATAACTCAGAGACCTACAGAATGAATAATTAAAAATTTAAATATTTGACTTGCAATATGACAACTAATTTGCTAACTCGAGTTTATCAAGTAAATATCAGCTTTTAATTTGAATCAATTCTTGAACTCTAAAGAAGCTTTTATAAAATGTGTTGAAATCAACCATGGTTAAGGTTTTCAGTACTGATTTTCTAGATTTAGACTCCCATATGAAGTCTCTGAGGAAGCATGGACTTGACGTCATTCTGAACATCCTCTCTATTGAATAACATTACAGTCTTGACCATGCCCCCTCCTGCTGATCTGGGCTGAAACCAGGACAGGATATAAAGTTATGTCTTCTGAAAGAAAGACTGGAAGCAGTCAATGAGCTTTGAAAAACACAGGGGAAAAAAAAAAAGACACCACTAAAATTATAAAAAGAGTGAATAGTGCTGGAACAGATGTCTCATCCACTTCTGATCATTCTTCTTTTCAAGGCACCTTAGATTTTAATCTAAATCTTAATAAAATTAAAGAATGTATCCCCATTCTACTAAATTAATGATAAAAATTCAGTTGAAATTCAGCTTTTTGTAGTGAAATTAGGGATCATATCCTGTTGTTAGTGTAGTCTAAATATATTATAATTCTATCTTGTGAATTCAGCTCTAATAGAAATAATAAATTATCTAGTAATTTAAATGGTGTTTTCTTCAACAAAACAGGCAAAATTTAAGAAAAAATATTTTAAAAACAGTACTGTGACTTTCTTTTCAATGGTCTATAACAATGAACAGTAGATCTTCAGCTGCAGAATGGGATGCCATGCTCAAGACACTAGCACGCAGATAGTATAACATAGAAAATGACACGTCATAGGTTATTGCTGGCTCACTGACTCAAAGGAAGAAAGAGGGGATATTAATTAAAACCAGTCATGGTTTAGACAGGAGAGCTGCAGGGGAGGGGGGAAATATACAGATAGATAATGTCCAGAAGAGATTTAACATTGAAATGATTCCCTTCTGCCTCTAACAAGAAAATTCAGTCTGTGACAGGAGCAGTCCATTAACGGATGTGACATGACTGGGCTTCTTAATCCTTCTAGCTGCGTTATTAAGACAAATGAGGGGCAGAGAAGCCATGACTGTGTAGACAAACAGATCACACCTGGGTGCATGTGCCAGATTAATACTTTTTACACTGCATGACTAAACCAAAGGTCAGAGTTCAAGAAAGTCAGTCAAGCAAATGATGGGATTATAGCTCAGGATGAAAAGATGGGGGAGAGCAGGGAGGTTTGACGAATGCTCTTTTACCAGAGGAATTATAAACAAATGTAGTCTTTTTTGATAAATTACTTAATTTTCCTTTTTGTCTCAGGTCATTTAACAAATGGAAAAAAAAATACATTTCAAAATTACAGTTCTTACCTCACAATTTAAGACATGTGTCAAAACAATTACTGAGTTTATTACATTTCCCTCAATACATGAAAAAGAATTTATATTTTGAAATGAATTAGAGACATGAGTGGAGGAAAAGACAATCTATATTTCTCTATGATAGGAAAGAAAAACAGGATTAGAATATAGAAAAACTGTACTTGATAAAACTTTCTTTCGTTATTGATGCCAAATTAAAATCATCAAAACATAATGCAAATATTGCATGAATTGTCATAAAAATCAAATTACATTCTTGTTTTCTGCCATTTAGAGGTGGAAACTTTAAACCAGAACAAAAAGGCTCAGAGATCATTGTTGTCAGTTTATTCATCAAAAGCAGCTGCCAAGAATCAGTGCATTTATCTTACGTTGCAAGATTTTGGTAGCTGAAGAGAGGCTGCAGGGGTGGTGGTTAGAGCTGCTCAGGTATACATCTTTCTGCATGAAGGTCCTGAATATAAAAGGAGACCTTTTGAAAGGTTCCTCAGAATAAATACAACCACTCTAGAGGGAAAAATTGTCAGAAACAACCAAGAATTTCTTAAAGAAACTATATTAAAAGCACAGCTTCAGAGTATCCCTTTTGAAAGAAAGATGGGAGTCCTAATGAGAGAAAAGACTGTTTTCATAAACTTCAGATGACTACAGGCAACATAGAAAGAGGATAACCATACCTAATAGGAAAAATTCTGCAGTACAGCATGCACATTAGGACCAAAAATCAAAGTAGCCTATTTGTTCCCTTCATTTGTCAGAAAATTCACTAGGAAATTCGCCTACTAATTTTATGAGACAAAGCTCTTCCACAACTAAGGTTTCTAAACCTTAATTTCTATTTTGAAACCAATGGAAGATATTCATATCTCAGAAAACTAGAAATAGTTCTAGTTCAACTGGGGAATGAATAAATTCAGAGCAGTCCTGTTGAGAAGGACTTGGGTGTGCTGGTACATGAGCTAACAATGTGTGTTTGCAGGCCAGAATGCCAAATGTGTCCTGGGCTGCATCCAAGTCCACGTGAGCAACAGGCTGAGGTAGTGGATTCTGCCGCTCTATTGCATTCTCGTATGACCTCACCTGGAACACTGCATCCAGCTCTGGGGTCCTCAGCACAGGGCAAGACAAGGACCTGTTGAAGCAGGTCCAGAGGTGAAGGACAAACATGATCAAGGGAATGGAAAACTTTTTCTATGAGGACAGGCTGGGATAGTTGGGGTTTCTCATCCTGGAGAAGGCACCAGGGAGACCTTATTGTGGCCTTTCAAATCTGAAAGTGGGCTTTTAAGAAGCACAGGGACAAAGTTTTAGCAGGGCTTGTTGTGATAGTACAAGTGGTAATGGTTTTAAACTGAAATAGGGTCAATTTAAATTAGATATTAAGGATCGTGAGACACGGGCATGTGTTATCCATAAATATGGTAGATGTCCTATCCCTGGAAGTGTTCTTGGGCAGGTTGGATTGAGCTCTGAGCAACCTGATCTAGTGGAAGATATCCCTGCCCAGGGGAAGAGCACTGGAATTAGATGACCTTTGAAGGTCACTTCCAAACCAATCCATTCCATTCTATTATTCTATAATTTTGTCTTTCTGAAACAAGCAAACAAAAGGATGCAAAATACTGTGTATCAATCAGCTAAGGTCAAATTCACAGCAGAACTTTGAAGAAAATAGTCCTACAACTTATTTGTATAATCCAAAACTCAGTTGTTGAAGATATTACTCTGTCTATCCAATATTGCACCTTCCACAATGCACTGACTGTTACGAATAAAGAAAATGTTTCACATATGTAGACATGAGTAAAGACTGGGATGGACTTTCATGTGACATTCCTGGGCAGCTTAGGGGAATGTAACCAGATCGCAGCCTCAATCAAATGCATGCAGAACTGACCAGAAACTCTTCAGAGAATAGCCAGCTGAAAGTCACAGTCAAAAGTATAAATAATGAGTTGAGTGCTTTTATGTGGAAATTGGACTGCAATCCTTTACTGTCACTATTTTCAAGCTCTGTAATGATGGAATAGTAGGTACACTTACCAAATATGCAAACTGCACCAAACCAGGAGGTGTTGCAAGCTGTGCTAGACAGCATCCGTTTCATTCTGTTGTTCACGCAGTTGTTATACGCTCTGCACAGCACTCTGCTTCCCGTGCCTTCAGTCAATGCTTCATACACAGCCATGGTACAGACACCAATCTGCAGACTGTAATCCTTCTTTTTCCTCCGCACTTTATTCACTAAATGTTCTTTCCATGTAAATACTATACAGAAAACATGTAATTCTGGTTCTGTTTATAGAAAGGACTGATATGGCATGCTGCAAACCACTTCATGAGCTTTTATTTCAGTAATATCTTGTTTGACTTTTTCCCTCTGGTTTGTTTCTTGGTTTGGGTTTTTGTTTGTTTGTTCATTTTTCTTTTGTTGTTTTTTTTGGGGGGTTTTTTTTCATTAAAAACCTTTAATATGGATTAACCTTTAACTGAAATCCATACTGAGTCACCATTTATTTTTCACTTGCATTCCTATACTAAAAAAAAATCAATAAAAATTCTAGAATTAGCACATATGCATGTAAAATATATTAAAGTACTAGTATAGGCATAAAAATTCTGTAACTATGCAAAGGAAAAAGAAGCACTGAAACCTTTTAAAAGAGATCAGCATCAGTTGTGATTTGGTTTAGTATTTAGTGGTTCAAATTGGGTAAAGGCTAACAACACAAAGGGAAAAAAAGTACCCTGGTGACCTGCTAATAAACTCTAGATCCAGAAATCAATGACAGGCAAAGGGTCGCCGTCTAATCAAGCCAACTAAAGGATTTTAAACCTTTCAGCTACTTTCGAAAACATGAGAGGCCACCAACTGCACAGAATCAGAGTTTCAAGTCTATTGACATAATGAGCAAAACCACTGTGTCTCTCTTTAGTAAACACATTAGTAAAATAGGAAGGAAATCAACTCTTATTTCAGCATAGAAAAATATTTAAGGAGCTGCAACTTTTCATGAGTGCACTGTGTGTCTGTCTGATATGTAATCAGTTCACAGTACCAAAGGTTAATATAGCAGGACAGAGAGGTTTTTTTTCAATTTGATCTGTGCAAATCTCTACAGTTAATTATTTCATAAGCTACATTTGACATACATGTACTCTTTAAATCAATTAATTTCTGAAAGTGGCTGTATATTCCAGAATATAAAGTATGACATTTGTTAGGTATATTATCTAAGAAATATTAAACAAGTTTTTTTAAACTATAAAGCAGGTTATTTTAAATTTTTTTAGACAGGTTTATATGTATAACCAAGACAACTGTTTCTAATCTACTTTTGTCTTCAAGTCAACTTTTGTCATCAAGTCTACTTCTTTTATAGTGGTCTTTTCAATAGTGATGGACAAAGCAGCAAAAAACCCCCCAGTTAAATTCACACAAAATTAATTACACCATAAAAGCACAAGCTAAACATAAACTTGCTCTCATTCAAACCGTAGGCACACATTTAATGCATTTAAATACTGAGTATTACATCCGTATGGCACTTGAACACTTGACCCGTAAAGAATTTCAGTTTTCCCAGCTGGATACACATAGTTATCCTAATAATGTCTTGCTATCAAGCAGAGTTAGATACCTATTACCCAGAAAGACTGCTCATGCACAAAGAATGAGAACTGACTTTGGACCCCTTCCCTAAAATGCTTAACTGATGTCAGCTGAAGGTGTACAATTGTCAGTGTTGCTTCAAAGGACTAACAGAACTACCAGTTCTTGGGAAACCCATAATCTGAGCAAGTGCATTCCTTTGACAGTGGCAGGAATAGATGGGATTTGACAGCATTCAACAGATCATTTTAGTGAGGTCCCAAAGACTGGTAATAGACTTCACCTTTTTATCACTGATAGTCAGCTAAGTGTAGGTAGGATACAACCTGCTGAATGAACTTTAGAGTTCGGAGGGAGGAAAAGTATGTGAGTGCTAAATAGATGCATCTAGATGTCACCTAGCACTGCATCTCCGATATAACGTTCTGAAAACCATCTCCTCTAAGGCAGTGGGACATCCTTATGAGTGATGATTTAAGGTACAGAAAGGCACCCTATATATCTGAGGTTTTTATTTAGCACACGTGCATAATAAAATTGAACTGATCCTGACTGAAATCCTAACAAAACTGAGTAAACTGGAGCATATTTTTAAATGAAAGTTAGAGAACTTAGCTTGAAATCTGAATTTCATCACTTGTGGAGAAATTTTACTATGCATCGTTGAGTCTTGACAGTGTTAACATATAAAGCCTTTTCCCTTCAGTGCAATACCTGAATTTTATTTAAAGAAAATATTTTTTATTTATGAATCTTGTTCAGGGGGAAAAAATGGACTTTTAATTCAAGCTTCAAATGTGTTGCATGACTACTTTGCTAACACAACACATGGGAATAGTAATCTCCATCAAGTGAAGCAAAAATGATGGAAACTATCTGAAAAGTGTTACAAGAGCTTTTTTGAGCCTTGATCACTGCTGTGGAAAATGAGAGGTAAAGAAAGCAATGTTTCAGATAGACTAAAGAAAGAATTTCTCATTGCCTTTTTCTCTGCACAAAACAACGTGGAATTTTATAGAATATTCTGAGCAACTAGATTTAAAAACACAAGAAAATAGTATCTTTCCTATGCCTGAAATAAAATTTGTATTGTCTTAAGGCAAACACCATTACAAATGGTGATGTACAGTAGCAACGTACTCAGGAATTACACCATGCACTGTGCTCCGAACATACATTATGCAATATTCATTATTTTTTCCTGCACATACTGTGGCAGTACTCTACAAAGACTGGGGGGAATTTTTTCAATACAGAGGGGGTTTTTTTGTAGCTTTTACCATGTTAAGTTATGTTTCAGAGGCTCCTCTATGTTCATTCACACTGAGAAATTGATCACGCTTCTATTAGTGCTACTTCAGATTCAGTTTGAAGTTTATAGGAGTGGCAAAATCCAATGGCAAGGAGAGAATGACTTTTCCTCTCTGCAGTTCTGTTTGGTAACTAGGCTTTGCTGCCAAGAAGAAAATCATCGAATATATTCTCTGAGCTACATGTATTAAATCACAGCAGGTGCCCTCAAGCTATGAAAAGCAACAAAATAAGAAGAGCTAGGTGTTGGATGCCAGACACTCACCAAAGCCTCTCTATCTCTTCCCTCTGCAGCTGCAAAGGGGAGAGAAAATATAATGAAGGATTCATAAATTAAGGACAGAAACAGATCACTCATCAAATATCATCACAAAAAAGTCAGACTTGAATTAGAAATATTAATTGAAATTACTACTAACAACAATCAGGATAATGAGAAGCAAAATAAAACCATAAAACACCTTCCCCCCACCCCTTCCTCCTTCCCAGCTGGAGCTCCTCCACCCACTGACACAGGGAGACAGGGAATAGGGGTTACAGTCAGTTCATTGTATGGTGTCCCTGCTGCTGCTGCTGAGGTAGAGGAGTCCTGGAAGAGGAGTAGAGGAGCTACTGGAAGATCTCCATGAACTTCTTCAATGTGAGCCCATCCCACGGGCAGCAGTTCTCCACAAACTGCTGCAATATGGGTCACACTCCCGTGGGATGCAGTCCTAAAGGCACAGTCCTTCAGGTCCATCAGGACCATGGGTCATAAGTCCTGCAAGGAAAACTTGCTCCAGAGTGGGGTCCTCTCTCCATGGGTCTGCTGGTCCCTCCCAATAACCTATTCCAGCACAAGCCTCCTGTGTGTTCACAGACTCCTCTCAGGCATCCACCTGCTCCGTGTGGGTGTCGTCCATGGAGTGCAGGTGGATTCTGCATCCCCGTGGTCCTCCCTGGGCTGCAGGGGCACAGCTCCTTCACCATGGGCTGCATCACGGGCTGCAAGGGAATCTCAGCTCCAGTGCCCGCAGCACCTCCTGCCCCTCCTTCTTCACTGACCTTGATGTCTGCAAAGTTGTTACTCTCTCATGGTCTCATCCCACTCTTCTCCAGCCACAATTACAACTGCACAATATTTTTCTTCTTCTTCTTCTTTAGTATGTTACCACAGAGGTGCTACAACCATTTCTAAGTGGCCCAGCCTTGGCCAGAAGTGGGTCTGTCCTGGAACTGGCTGGCACTGGCTCTCTTGGGCATGGAGGAAGCTTCTAGAAGGTTCTCACAGAAGCCATCATTGTAGCCCAGTCACAAGCAAAATTTGTCCCTGCAAATCCAATACACTGCGTAAATATTGCATCATCTGAGGCCATTTCTTGTCTGACCATGGGGGGGTACTCTTTAAGTTTATGGAATTCAGGTTGTAGGCACAGTTAGTTCAAAGGGCAGTTCAAAGGGCAGCAACATTCTTATTGCCTCTTGTAGAAGTTAGTCTGGACAAGATAGGGATGAGATGAGAAAGTCTTTTGGAAACCACCTAGAAGTCTCTGAAAAAGGAATGTCAGGCATGTTAAAATCATGGACGAATCATGGGCGTGTTGTGTCCAGATGTCCAGACTTTGACAGAAAGGGTGGGCTGCAGGTGTGACCCCTGGGTGGAGTGGCCAGGATTTGGGCCTGAGAGTGGGTGCTTAGCGGTACTTATGGCCAGGAAGAGCAGGGTTGTGGGCAGATGGAGACCAGCCCTGCTGCAGCATCACTGGGACAGGGGTCACCCCAGGGCATGGTTGGCAAGTTAAATGCACAAGAACACATTAACATAAATCATTATACAATTGCCTGCCCAAACTTGATAGCAAAAACTAATCATTAATTTTTTGAAGCCTTTGAGTTGCTAATGATTTATTTTCCACTAACTGAAGAATGTAAGAAAAACAGAGAAGTTCAGGAAATATTTTTCTGCTGTAGATTTTCTCTTTTCTTGTATTTCTGCCATGCCTGAGAGTCAAATCATACAATAAGTTGAAATCAAGTTTACTTACAAATAAAAAGAAAAACTAGACCAGTGGAATTGTGTTAGGGAGGCTGGGACTTGTCCACCCAGTCTTGAGGCTAACAAATGAAATCAAGTCTCCTATTAGACAGAGGTCCAAGTGCCAAACAACAAAAATGAATACTTCAGCTCCCAGGAGTATGGGAAAGCAGAGCTTCTTATTCTTTCATGCCTATATTCCATGATAAGACATCAACAGCCATGACTCCCAACTGCTGAACTGTGTGACTTCCACATAAAGAAACCTCTTTCTTAGTGTTGTGTCTCTGACAACAGTGTGAATACACTGCAGTTGGATGTGTGACTTTCAGCAAAAATTCGTTTAGAAAGCCCTGCTGGGAAGCAGTTTCACTCCATCCAGCAATATACAAAGAAGAGCTCATCATGCCCAGCTGCACAAAATTTAGGTTTCAGGAGAAGCACTATTCTGATGTAAGTCAGCCTACCACTGTGCTTCTGCGGGACAGAAGGACAAAACCCATCATTATCTCTCTTAACACCATAGCCTTGATTTATAGGCAGTTATCTACATTTTGTCTCATATAGAGTGGTTAAAATAGAAAGTTTTTGAATAAAAGATGTTTGAATCTCACACGTCTGTTGTATTTTCCCTATAAATTATATTCTGTATGCTCTGTAAGGCTCTTAGGTAACGCAGAAACATCAGTCATGGCTAAAATATGTGGCCACCCCAGTCTTTTTGAAACAGAAAATTAAATGCCTCTAAGCACACACTACTCACTGCCATTTCTACCTTAATATGCCCCCAACATCTTGGAATGCAAAGCAATTTTCCCTCAGGAAGGCTAACAGTGTAGCATCTTTGAACAAAAAGAAAACTTGAACCTATTTCAAATGGAAGCAGCAGAGCAGGGGAGCCATCCCAGAACTAAGTGGTCCCTTCAGTCCTGTGGTTCATCCTAAAAAAGACACATAAGTATAAATACATCATACAGAAATAGTCTAACTCCAATGTTATCCCACATGAATAAGAAATATCCCAGTCTGTTAGTATCTATCACCAATCAAAAAGACTTTTTTTCAGTTTGATGGAAAACCCCCCTTGCTTCTATCAAATAAACACAATATTAAAGATGATGTATTGACACTTTTTAGTACAAGAATAAAATCTCTCTAGTTTGACACAAGTGCATGAAATTTGTTGGTGTGCCATGGCTTTCTGCTTCTCTCTTTAGGACGCTGTTTCTTACTCTTTATTCAAACCAAGTTTGTGATTTCACCATATATTTAACATATTTAAAATGAAACAGTATATCAGGGGAATGTACATGTGGTGTGATTCTGTGCAAGGGAGAGATCTGATTTACTGAGTTAGATTAGACCTGTAAGCAGAACTTTGTAATATAAGGTTGTTACCTTAGAATACTCAAAATATTCTAAATTAAATAGGCAGAGTTATTTATTTATATGATCAATATTTTCTCTTGAATTTTGTGTAAAAGCACATTAAATGCCCGTACCTACCTAGATTTTATGACTATTCTGGCCAGTATATTGGTGTGATTTCTGTATAAATAAATAAGCTGTTAACCATGGGTAGTAGCTGTCCCATTTGCAAATGCCATTGTCAGAGCTAATAAAATGATCTAAGCTAGATACAAGCCTGGGTAGAATGATGGATTTTAAAGACAAGAAACAAATTAATGTTCCACTGATCAAGAAGGAAAGAAGACATAGCTCACTGCAAAACAATCAATACCCCACAGAATTCTTGTGTATTAGAAATAAGCTCTTAGTAAGCGAAGAATTCAATCTTCATTCTACAAGAGGAAGTGAGAATTATAAGTTTTAATACATTTACTTGCTATGTTTACACACAGAAAGACCTCCATAGAGCCTTTTATAGTCCTCGTCCCATATATATAACTATAATCAATATGATTATACTGTCTTTTGGTAAATTAAATTCATGACTTCTTTTTTCTCAGTAAGCAATATTTTTTTCCCTACAAAACAGTGTATTTTTACAAAGAGAGTATAAAATTTATCAGAGACTAAAAGTGATTTATTTAAAAAGTTTAGGCACTGGAAAGAAAGAAAGCAATTAAAATAAAACCACTTACTAATTTGCAGGTAAGAATTAAATGTGTTTTGGCCACATGTCTTTTCCTTCTGCATAATATGAATAATTTATTTGCTTATTACATGGACAATGTAAAATTTATAAGTTCGTATGCTTAAAATATTAATTTCCCTTCTTTCAATTTATCACATTTGAAGCAAAAGGAAGTTCCATGTATTCGTCTAAATTACTACTTTCAACAATGGATGGATTTAAATTGTTTGTTGGGTTTACTTTGAATTCCTCAAGATTTAACAAAAATATAGTTGGAATCATTAATATCAAAGTTGTCTTTGAGCTATCCTAATACTGAGTAAAACACATTCCTGAGTATGTCTGAATAAAACACATACCTGAGTTAGTTTCTCAACAGGTATTTTGTCAGCTACACTCTCATGCATAAAAGGAAAGAACGCCCTGAGTGTCACAGGTAGGTGATGTGATTAACAGCTGAGAAATATAGTGGTTCACATTTCTATTTCTCTTTAAAACTGATTCTCTGAATATTTTATGTGGTTTGTCTGTAATCTCAGCTCTCAGTAATTTAATTAAGTAATGACTCACTTCAGAGCATTTTGAATGGGATAATAGAAGCCTGTGGACAGTACAGGATGAGTAGAGGCCAGCAGTTCACTGACTTTCATTTCATAATTCATTGGACTTTAAATGAACTTGTGGGTTAATTTTCCCGACTGGCATTATCTACAGATGCGCCAAGTCAGCTGAAGAAGGTTCATGAACTACATCTGTAACTGGGTGACTGACAGATTTAAAAGATACAGAAGAGGATGGAGGTAAGTCTTACAGGCCTGGAAATTATTAGATGGCTTCTTTGTATTCCAAACTGTTAGGCATGGAACACTGGAACCAGTTTTAACGCTATTGACACTTAGTCTCATTTTTAGTAACTCCTTTCTTTGTCAGAAGCCAGACTTTTTTTTCCCATTGTCACCTGGTAAAAAAAACCCAGGACAATAGTGCAGGTCAACAATAACATAGCTAAGAAAAAACTGGAGCTGTGTGACTTCAAAAGCCACATTTGTCATGGAAAAAAGACTATCAGCTCTTGACTTTTACCACTCGGTTGTACGCCATGTGAAAAAGTATCTAACTTTGTTTACTTCCAATCTGTTAACTGAAAGCTCATTTTATAGTTCCTAGATTTTTCTTTTCTCTTTTCTATAGTAAAAAATAATAATGGTAGTTTTCTGTTTATTCCCCACATCAGTTGTAATTTTGAAATTTTTGACTTAATAGATATTTTTCCCATCACTCATTTCTTTTTCATATTGAAGAGTCCTAACTTTTAAAAACCCTTGATATGCATACTATTTCACAACTATTAACATTTTTCTTGATTTCTGTGTGCTTTCGCTCATTTTTCAAATGGGACCTGACCATTTTACTGAGTAGTTGAAACGTGGAATCACTCTCAATTTTTGAAATACCATAAAGACACTTTAAAATTGTTTTTTCTCTTATTGTATAATTAATTTTAATACCAGATTTATTTCTGATGGTTTTGGCCACTACCAAGCAGGTATTTAGCTAGAAATGGCAACTCAAAATATTCTCCCTGAGTAATAAATTTATTCTGAGCTCATGGTGCAGGTGCATTTTGGGTAGGTTTTTGCCTTTGCCTATTACCTTGCATTTTTTTCAGTTTCACCACAACTTCAGTTCCTGCAGTAATGATCCATGGATTGCTTTGCAAGTATTTGCGTTCTAGATTATCTTTGGCTCTATCAAACAATTCCAATCCTAAAATAATGCTTAACAGTACTCCTTACACTGAGAAGCCCTACAAAGTAGGCCTGTACTTTTATCCTGATCTTAAATCTGTCTTTAAGATCATGTCATTACATTATAAGTTTGATGAAAGACTTTATCAAAATCTTATTGGAAATCCAAGTGACTAAATCATATTACCCTTATTCAAAGGCTTGTTGACACCTTCAAGAAAACCTAGAGGATTAGCCTTCTATATAAACTAGGTTCACTTTTCCCATATCCTAGGAATTGCCGTGTCCACTTGATTTTGCTGTTTGCGGCAGTTCCTAGATATTTTCCAAGAATATTTTCAAAATAGAATGTGTAGGTTTTGCACTCTTCCAACACTTTCACACCAGGTTCTTAAAGTACCTAACAAAAAAGGTTCAAAGCTGAACATTAAAGTTGAGATTCTAAATCACTTAGATTTAAGGTTCCAAGTTATTAGTAGAAATTATGACTTGGAAGCCACAGCACCTTTTGTTTTAACATCTTCTGTTTAGAGTACATTTTTATATGGAGAGGATTGATTTCAAGAAAGCATATATGAACAGTGGGGTCTAATTAATTCCAGACTGAAAAAAATATGAATTCCCTGCTAATAGACATATATTAGGGTATTTTCTTAAGGACAGACAGGGAATCAATGAGAGAGACACAAAAAGCATATTTATTTCTGGATGCATCATCATTTCTTTTTCATGCAACCGAATTTTGCTTTTAGTATAGTAAGCTCAAAGAAGAAGTTTTCTTCTACTGTACTGATCTTATACACAAAATATTTGGCCTTGATTCTATATCATTGTATATACAAAGAGCTTTCTTATCACCAAGCAAACTGCAGTTTCATGCCCATTATGACTGGATGCCATATGGTTATTCCTCTATTCCTCTTTCCTGTGTGCATTGTGTATTATCCTTTATCAGTTTCAAAAAAGTGTAAGAAAGACTTTTGCTCATCCATAAATTTTCCATTGCAAATAGCTAGATATATCAAGTCACCCAGAAGCATCAAGTTATTTATTCCACTTCTCTCAGAAATGTTTCAATCTTATCTTCTCCTTAGTTCATCTGTCTCTTGGACTTCAATTACAAAACATCATCTATTTTATTTTTATTCATGTTGTTTCTGTCAACATTTGGATGAGAGCGTTTATCAGCCTCTTGTAGATGTTAAGGTTCCTGAGAGAGCAAATCTCAGCTGGTGCTTATTCAGCAGCAAGAAGTTCAGATCCTTACCATCCAGAAATGCTTTTGTTCCACTGCAATCTGGGAACGACGACAGTGATGTAGCAAGGGTGGAAGATGGAGATGGAATGTTTTGCTGAATACAGCCACAGTGCTTTTACTTTAAAATTGGATAGGTCTGTTATAGGCTTCCTTGTCAAATCCCCATAGTCAAACAGGATATTCAGAATACAATTAGGAGCAGATGGGCATATGGTGATCATACTGAGTGACTATTTCTTTGGCACTGCCGTCATGCAGGTTTTCTGCACCAATACTGAAGTGAGATTAGAAACAAATTTCCTGTAAAGAAGCAGTCATTTAGTGCTAATCATGTTTGCCTTTCGCATTTCCATGTCAAATATAAACTAGTGACCTTGAACTGAAATGCTCAGAGTTTCCCATTAATTTTTTGAACCAAGTACATTTACCATCATACTTTTATTAAGAAGTCTGTCAAGAATGGATGCTCCTGAGCAATACCAGGGACCATGCACATTGCACCATCAACAGGAACTGCCCAAGGTGCAAAAAGACAGATTGGCCATCACAACCTCTCACATTCAGGATAAAACCTTTCAAGCTGTGATAATGTCTGTCATAAAATACCTCAAAACCAAGGAGAGTCTTTTCACTTTCAGGGGCTAAAAGTTTTCTTTTCCACAGTAACACATCATAGCAGTATCTTCCTGGCTGTCAAAATCATGTAGAACTCTACAAGACACCGAGTACTCTTTCCACTCACTTGAATTAGGATGTTTCTATCATCTGATCTGTTTTCTCAAAAGGTGGTCTTTCCTTATAAAATATAACTTGGGAAGAGACAGTCTGAGTTCCAGTCTAAACTGCTGTCCAAAGTCAGTTACTTTTCAAATGACACACAGCATCTTTGCATGTACACATTAAAATTATTACTTCATTGACCTGACAGTTGAGAATCCAGTGTGGAGGTCAAATGTCCAAGATAGCCTAAATTTTGCCCTTTTTCACTTCGTCTTTGTAGGGATAAGGCTTAGATAGTAAGCTGGATATAGCATAAGGTGCATGTATTGTGCATTTCTGTTCTGTGTTTTATGCAATGTCTGTATTTTCATGCTTTTTTTTTTTTTTCACACAAGCTAAACAAAGTGTGAGCAATGAAGTCATATTAGACTCACCTAACCTGAAATTTGGTTAAATGTGAAAGAAATAGAACAGAGTCAGCACAGGTTTTCTTATGTATATCATGACCACAACTTTCTCCAGTGCCTTGTGGGCTCTGACAATATTTTCTGTGGATATAAATCAGGAAAAAGTAATAGATTCCTGTAAGTAGGCACATAACTGTTTTCACCTGCAGCGCCATCTGGGTAGCTTTTGTTACTGATTTTGCAATCTAATCTTTATAAAAAAAGTTAAAATTCTGCTCCAGAAGTGAGAAAGTTGTAGCAGATTTTCATTAGAAAAGTACAGTCCAAAACTTCTTGCAAAACAAACTAAATACTTTCAAAATCCATGTCAAATCAGCAAGCCAAGAACCTAGGCATACCAGCGGGAATCTGTGTGTATATGTCTGGTCCAGTGAGAGTTATTTACAATATCAGCAATAGAAATTAGCATAACCTGATTAGTATAAAGAAACACATTAAGAAACAAATAAATAGCTTTTAATTGTGTTCAATTTCCACTGTCGTTTTTTCTGGATTTCCTAAACTATCCCCATTATATATCACATATAACTTATGTTTTCATTAACTTGAAAGGGACTAGTCATAAAATATTGCAATTTTAATTCATAAAATTTACAATAACATTTGCAATACCATACCAAAAAAATCTATCCTGTATCACGATGTGTTTTATTTTGTGATGTATTTCTGATCATTTCTGTGTAATCACATCTGTCCTGTGGTGTTTGATGTCTACTCTATCCCCCTTCCAATGCTCTTCATGCTTCCTATAATTCCCTTCCCTTATATTCCTATAATAAGTCTTTGCTTTGTAGCACTGAAATCAGAAATCTTGCCTTTTAAGTAAGTAATTACATAGGCAAATAATGTAATTTTCTATGGGACCTCGGACACTAGGGTCTTGGACAATATAAATGCTTAAAATCAGCAAGATTTTTAAAGTTATAATAGAAGATGGTTTGAATTTTAAAATATCATGCAGGGGAAAAAAGGTAAGGAATTCAGCTGTGATAAAGTCCAATTTAAATGTTTGCCCCAGGGTACAAAAATGAAGATTAGTACATTTGACATCAGATACCAATGAAAAGTATTTCCATATTTTTTTCTGAGAGATTAAGTGTTATTCCTAGATTCCCCTGATATTCTTAACCTAAGTTGTTATACTGCAGTGCTTCAAGCATCCAGTGCAAAAAGGGGGCATGTGGGGGTAGAAAATTAAAAAAAAAAAAAAAAATAGGAACAATAAAGCAGGAAGGGTACAAAATTAAAAATACATATCTTATGTTTTCAGGCTCCCTCAGCCCCACAGCGCTTGACAGAAAACAAGAATGTTGTTTTACCCAAAAATACTCATTAAACAATTAGTAAAAATTCATTGAAACTGCTAATGTGGGATTATGAAAAAGGAATCGCTGAAGGGGGATAACCACAAATAACATCCTGCTCTGCAGTCAGTCTTGTACACCCATGATAAAGTGCTTTGACCACTTAGTTATTGATTAGTCCTTGCAGATTTTGGTGAGAAGTTCTATCTTGGACTTGGTCAAAGAACTGTCCTTCTGATAGTGTTTCCGTCAAATTCAACAGAAGTGACTTCTTAATGCTCTGAGGAAATCAAAAGAAGAAAGTTTGTCAAAAAATTTAGTGAGTCTTACTGAAAAAGTAAAAAAACCTATTGATTAAGATATATGAAATGGTCATTTGGAAAGGACACAACATCAGGTGAGCATTACATGGCTTTTTTTTTTTTTTAAATAGCACTACAAGGGATAGAATATATTTATGACGTGGTGGTTTCTGATACACCTAAAAAGTCTGAGCTTCTGTTTCACATATAAGATTTGAGAGTTTTACTTTACATTTCATTTCCTTCTCTCAGAAAATTGCAGTTATATAACTCAATTAGTCAATGCTTAAGGCATACTTTGGCATCCTGCATTAAAAAATTATGCTAAAGAAGAAGTAAGAAAGAACAATAACATAATTATTTTTATTGTTACCAACATCATATGCAAGAGACTTGTTTTTCAGAGCTGATAATTCAATTTATATCATAAAGAAACATATTTTTAAATTTTCTCCTTTTTAATAGTTAGAGCAGCCAGAGATTAAAAAGATTTTGATCTCTCAATTATTCTTCTCTATGTTACCATTTCTCAGATGAAAATTAATGTAGCACAAAGCATTGAAACTATCTGGAAAAGGCAAGTTTGGTTTAAAAAAAAACCAGTTAATATACTTTGTAAATAGTACAGATTATGAGATGTGTTTACTTCTTTCTGAGAAATTCAAATATGGTTTATAGGACATAATCAGGATGTGTGTATTTATATACGCTTTTTCACTTCAAGCATAGTCTTAAATCAATAGACCTACACTTACAAAAAAATAGTTTGAGCAGAAAGAGTGAGCTTTACTTTTCATACACAAGCAGTGTTTGACTTTTGCCCAGCCCAAATGCAATAATGAAATTGGCTGTTAGATGTGTGTCCTCGAGACTTCAAAACAGGGCTGAATTTTAACTGTAGGTGGTTAGTCCCCAGAGCAGTTCCAGAAGATAAAGGGAAGAATTTCTCTTAAACTAAGGATATTAATTCAGATTTCAAGAAACAATGCATAATCTTAGGAATAAAGTCAAGAGCAGTCCGATTTGTTTCAAAGCAGTTAATGTGGTAGGTAAAACTGTGTGTTGGACCTGAAGAATGTCTCAGTATTGTGTTCACACTGTTAGCCTAACAAATGTATTAAGAACTACCCTACCCAATACTGTCACAGACGTGGCAGTTCTGATATTTGAGCAGTTCCCTTATTTACAGGTACTTTACTGAGCTTTCCAGAGAAGATGTAACTGAACTCCCCAGGTATCTGGACATCGATCATGCACAATGACAAGGTCCACTATGGTTGAAATTCCTGTGGAGCCTGATTTTGTTCAGGTTTGGCTGGGAATCTAACACCTTCCAAGGTCTGTGTGCCCTGTGATCCTCTAAGAGTGCTAACCCCAAGGTCCATTTTTGCTTTGTGGGTGTCTCTGCTGGATGAGTATTTTTCTGCAGGCACTGACTGCCTATCAGCTGTAATGTGCTTTGTTGGACATATTTCCAGGAAAAAAACCCCAAAAAAACAGATTAAGAGACAGTTAGTGAGAAAAGTCTGTTGGAACTTTGGAACTTCCTTGATGGACCTGTGAGGAGTTGCAAGGATACAAAAATGTTATGTGGAATCATGAAGCCCACACGAAAAGACTGCTAAAGTCACAAGCAAACCTTTTTAGCTTTTGAAGACTCTCTGCACCTAAGTATAAAGACATTTGCCACATACAGAAGTAGTACGAACTCCAAACAAACTAAAAATCAATTTCAGGATAATAGAAGATGATAGTAAGCTTTGCTAAGACAAAAAAAAAAAAAAAAAAAAAAAAAAAAAAAAAAAACTAAAAAAAACCATATTTTTAAACTGTATNAATCTTAAATATAAAAGAATATCTAAAATATTTCTAAAAATTTCTTTGAAAGTTTTAACACTTCAACTGAGGACCAAAGCAAATACCACAAAACCTCCCTGAGCTTGCATTCAGATTCAGGCTGACAATATTTATCTTGCAAATATTATCTTACCATAACATTTTTTTTTCTGGGTCTGTGGTGAGGCACATGTAAAAATTGCATAGTATGGTGGTACCCAATCTAAATTGACCCATGGACAATAAAGCAGAGTAACTTGGGTTCAACAAGAAAATTCTACTTTCATTTCCTGTCCACCCTAGCTTTACATTTGAATTTTATTACAGTGTGGGAAAGACAGCCCTGCATGTAACATGTTTGTTGTGAGCCATGGTATCCTTATTTTCTAAGATGGAATTTGTTGATAAAGTCTGTTAATTCCTTTGAGAAAGAATGAGTGATTCCTTTGCACTTGCAGTGCATGTGTCTGAGTTTGATCATTGTAAATGTCCTTGCCTGTTTTTGTCTTCTGTGTCAACTTAGGATAATAACCACGGCTTTTACCACCAATCTGGATTCATAGATGTGTAATTCCCCAATTCACTCATGTGGATAATGTATTCATCCTATAACACTGTATTTCAGTTTCAGGACAGTGATGGTCGGAGAGGAACAGTTGCCACAAGTAAAAGTAATGAACCATTTAGCAGCTCTACCGCAGTCTGTTGTAAAGTATCTTATGGTGTCTCCCTCCATCCCTATCCATCTGCAGCAATAATCATGTGAGGCAGTCTTTGAAACAGTGCCACAACCAAGGAACTATTCCAGGCATTCAAGATCCAGTTCAAGTTCCGATACAATTTCTGACATTGGCCTCATTCATACAACTGCGTCACGCCTGAGTCGTAAAGACAAAGCATCTGGTTCCTTGGTGAGTATAAAATCCAGGAGTGAAGACAAAATAGCACGTTCTGGTTCTGATGAGGAATACAAAAACCCGTCACCATAGCAAAGAGCACATTTTATTTGAAAAATACGAATAAAAGATTTTGTCCCTTTTGTTTATTAAAAGAAAATGTAACAATTTCTGTCAGTAACACTTGCATAAGGAAGTATACTTTACATTACTCTTTCGTTAAAAAAAAATATATATATTTTTTGAGACTTTGGAAAAATAAGAATGGCCCAAAACTTGCAACACACTTCTAATGTTCCTTAGAATGCACTGTGCCATTTATATGTACTGCAAGTACAAGATCTTAGCACTTTATAACCCACAAAGTAACGCTAGGCAGCATAATTTCATATCCTTCTTTGCATTTAGAATATTCCCTTTGTTACCCTTGTGTGAGCTTATGAGTTTGGTTAATTCCAGACTGGTCCAATACTTATATTTTCTAAAGGATGATTTAAAAAATTCTTAGACCACAAAAATTTTGTAATTCCTTTTAAATACCAGAAAGAATAATTTCACATAGACATTTTCTTTCAGTATTCACAATTTAAATAACTGCATCAATTAGAATTAAAATTCAGAAATGTTTGCAGTTATTTTGATTTTCTAAGAAGAATGCAAAAAAATAAAGTGCATAACAGAGTGAAAATACTTTCAACTTTTACAGTATTCTATGTGTATGTAATAAAAAGTAACACTGATAAACAAATTAATTTGTTTTCAATGTACGAACCTTACTCTAACACCAGCTGAATTCAAGCTCTTCCTTGTCTTTAAAGTGCATTAAACTGCATTTTTGACAGATTTTAGTTTGACATTAGAGTTTCACATTTTAAAATTCTTATATTGACCATTTTTTCAGCCCATTTTGACTTGTCAAGATTACAGCATATCGAGTGCCCTCACCATTACAAGAAAGAGGGTTTATTTGAAGGAATGCAACTAATTATTTTGGTGGAAATGTACTATTAGTTGAATGGTTGTTGTAGAAATCAAATTGTAAATAAAACAGCCCTTAAGTATCACTTTGCATCTGCCATTTAACTTTACTCGGTGTTTCCAGTTTAAGTCAAACTGGCAGTTTTTAGCATTTAGTTGTTAAGCAGCAACAGGATTACTATTTAGGCTAATAGGAAAATATTTGAGAATACGAGTACACAAAAGATCCATGAAAGCTTTAAGCATAGTCTATATCATCAGACTTAACCATAAACTAGGAAAGGGTTTCCCACAATACTTTCACTTCATTTAAATCAGCAATGCTACAAAATGATCGTGCCATCCATAGCATATGTGTTAATTTTCTTCCACTTCAATCTAGGTCAACATAAAATTTCTCAAATATAGTTTAAATTTGTTTTTAGGACACAAAGGACCAAAGGAAAAAATAGTGAGATTGGGATAACAAATCTGTAAACCTGTTCTTTCTGCACTCTGAGGCCGTTTTCTGTGGCCCTGCAGATTTAATATTCTGTTATTTGTCATGCAAACAACACGACACGGTGATGTGTATTTGAATAAAAAACAGTTAGCATAGCAAGCATGCAGACACATCGTGATAGAAAAGCACATTTGGCGATCACTGTGGATAGGACGCACCAAACAGGACACACTGCAGCATCACAGAGGCAGTGTCTCAACAACCCTGCAGAGTTTTAAAGGATTTTAAAGGATTTTCCCAGGGTATGATGCACGTGCTGTGTAGCAGCAAAGGGAGCACCAGAAATGGCAAAAAGGGGATTCTTGTTTCTCTGAGATATTATTAACTTAAACAGACCATTAGTGTAACAAGTGACTGTTTGCTTATGTCACTGCACTTCTGTTGCCTTTGAGCCTGAACGTTCTGTGATGCAAATAAAAAAAAAAAAAAAACAAACAATGGCAAGAACACGGCTTAAAACACAAAATACAATTGATTTTCCCTGCTTTGGTGTAGGGCCAGAGGGAACAGATATAAAGATAACTAATACCTAGTTCTCAAAACTATAATACAACAATGAATGCAATTTTCATGCAGCTGTGATACAAAGTATTATGGTAGTAGTAATGCTGAAACAGTTTGTTTTTAACACTCTACTCATACAGTATAAAAATTTAGATGTTGGCATAAAGCAAACGTGACCTAAATAAAAACAAAATTTCTTCTAATAAAATCACACATTACTAGTTGCTTTATTTGGGACAAAACTGAAATATATCCTAGATCTACCCCCCAAAAAAGACAATATATAAACCAGGCTCATCTTATATGTAACTCTTACTGCATCTGTTTAACTTCACTGTACAGTAAGACTGTCTCCTTAAATGCATTTCTAAAAGATGCTGTATTTCATAAAAAGTTAAAAAAAATTAACACAAATTATTAAACTACTTTCAAGAAATCAGCAGAATATCTTAGGGTTCAGGGGTTTTTCCCTACTAAATTTTCCTGTGGGTTCAGATTGTGAAAGAAAGAAGAAATATTACAAATTTTAAACAAAATAGTGTGCTAAAAACCAATTCTGGAACTACAGTGCTGCTAATGGTCTTTAGAGGGTGAAAAGTTTCTTACCAAGCTACTTGCAATTTTTTCCAGAAGGCTGTTTAAACTAAAACAGTCAATTACATCTTGGAAGGAGTTCATTTAAAAAAAAAAACCAAAACAAAAACAAAACCCAAAAAACAAACAAACAAACAAAAAACAAAACCAAAACCAACCAAACAAAAAAACTACAACAAAAAAAAATACCCAATCAACCAAAAAATTCCAAACAAACAAACAAACAAAAAAAAAAAACCCAAAATTCCTCCAAGTAGAACTGATCAGAAATTTCAGTCATGTCTAGGACCTACCCAACCATAGAGTAAAGAAAAGAAGGCTCAATTATCTAATTCACCTGTGTGGCTCACAGTAGATCAGCAATAAATAGAGACCCTTCTTTACTAAGCTGAATGGAAATGGCACCTAAAATGCAGAGGGAGGAATCTCGTGCAGCATACAAATCTGTATCACTCTGCACACCGGACTAAAGAGTAAGAAAAAAGTACAGAGCTTCTGCTCTGGACAGTTTTCCTATCAAACACGTACTGGAAGAAATCCATTTCCCTACGTGAACCCACAATTAGAAGCAGAGGATTGTTAATAGTGATTGTGAGTATTATAGGTCATAATCTTCCATGGGATATCATGAGTTCCTGGTCCTCTCACAGTATTATCACAAGAAAGACAAAGAAAAGGTTAACGTTTCAAACAAAGCAAAGGAAAAATCAGAATCTGCTAAATGAGGTGATAAGCAGACTTCTATGTTAAGCAGAACTGTTTAGCAGTTCTGCAGCTGCAACGCTAAAAAAAGAAAAAAAATGCTGGATTAGGTGTTAAGCAGTCTGCAGTGTTAAGGAGAACTATCAGTTCTGCAATGCTATAAAGTTACTAATGTAAGAAATCAATTTACTTAATCCATAGGAACCACAGTAATGGTATATTTCCTTCATTGACTTAAAATGTTCCTGTTTCCATGATGCTTGAAATAGGTAAAAACCATCTTGTTCTTCTTAGGTGGCAATTACTCTAAGAGAAATAAATATCAGTAGATTGAACTTAAAAGAAAAAAGCATCATCATCTTATTCTCCTTGTTTCAATTTTCTCTATCCCAGTGTCTTACCAGCAGCTCTATTTTGCTTTTAGTCACACACAGAAATAGAAAAACATTAAGAACGCTGTGTTTTAAACAGACTGTTGTAGCTTCTGGACTCAGACCAGCAAAAGATTTAAAAAGCGTCAGCTCTTGACAAAAGTGAAGCACAGTGAACCAAACAACTGCATAGTTTAATGGTGCTGCCATTGTTGTTTTTATTGAAAAAGCCTATGCTTCATCTGCTTCGCTGCATAAAGTGTACTTTGGGCCTATTCCATTTAAATGAATGATGTTCCCGTGAAAAGACAAAAAGAAAATCACAACACTGGAAACAACAGTTCCTCTAGCACGCAGTAACAGAGCGGGTCTAGGGTTATGGGCTAGAGCTGTGTTTGAGCTACAGATAATGATGCCCTCCATCTGTCAGCTGGTTATGGATGACAAGATTATGAAGGACATAATGAAATGACAGCTTGTCAATGCAACCTGCTAAGTCAATAAGATTAAATCATCAAAGGACCATTTATTTAAGAGGACAGGTGTGGCTTATCACCTGTGTAAAGGAAACAGACTGGTAGCACTTCTCATACTGATAGTAAACCCCACTGGCTACCTCACACGGGGATCACAAGGCCTGGAGCACAGCTAGAAATGCAACATCACAACCACCTGCAAGAGATTTGATCCTCTGTTAGCTCTCTTCTTAAACAGACATGACCATAAACTTACTGTAGCTTGGAGATGTTACCCATATTGCAACAAAAATGTCATTTCTTGGCTTTACTTTAGGTATTGTTGAATATAAGGTACCAGAGATTTTATTGAGCAATTTAAAAAAATACACAAGGGACAATAGATTCTTTTTTCTGTATTTTTCAAAATTTGACTTTCTTCCAATTGGAGAACCCAGTTTCAAATATGAAAAGGGCACTTGTTCTACAGTAACTGCATACAATTTACTCAGTTCCAAGAACTGTATTCACTTTTTTTGTTACCGTTGCTGTCATTATCTGTCCAGTTGTTTAGGAACTTCTCTGTTCTGGGAATTATAACTAAGTTGTTCTTTCTGATTCTATTTCCCCATAGAGTTCAGCTAGCTTCTTGAACTCAGGTCCCCAGTCTCCAAGGTAATTATAATCCTGGTCAGAGTGTGTTGTTGCTGAATCCAGAGAGCTGATAGACCCAGCTTCTGATCTATGACCCTCATAGGCATATGTCTGCAGGGAGTCGTACGGGGGCACACTGGGGTCCAGATCAGCCTCTGCCAGTCTCTGTTTAATGAACTCCTGAACATCTATACTGTCAAGGCTCGAGGAGGGATGATGCCTGGACAGAGGCTTCACTTCAGGACGAACATCCCTCCGGTATTTGAGCTCTTCAGCAGCAGATGGATTCCGCAGTGCTGTGATGTCAAATGCTTCCGTGTCTTCCTCTCCACCACCTTCATCATCATATGTCACAACATTTTCCCGGACATCTTCTTCTGAAATGATCAAAGGCTCCTTCTTGCTACGTCTTAGGGTGATGAAAAGGACCACAATTGCTAAAGAGAAAACTGCAGATATTAGAGTAGGTTTAAAGTTTACATCTGAATACGCTACAAAAATAGCAGACACTAAGTCAAAAATACAGAGGTGTAATATTTTCAGGCTGGTATTTTCAGTACTGGTGTGTGGGATCATCTGCTACTTAGTTTATTAGGGATCTCATAAAGGAGATAAATGGAGGTAACATTCTTTCAGGTAAATGAGAAGTAAATAACTAGAGCTGACATTTTTCAGATGCGTAGTCCGGGGCTTTCAGTGCTTCATTAAAACCAATGTTTAGCATATAAATTGAATTAACATGCAAAATGTTTATTTTTTTCTTATGAATATTCAATTTTGTGTAATAAAATACAAAATTGCAAGCTAAATGTATAACTATATATTTTAGAACAGCTTTCTGACAAGAAAATACTGAAGTAAGCTGTAAGGAAAGTAGTTCTTACTAAATATAGAGTCTTTGGGAAAAAAAAATCCTCAAAATATCCTGTCAGTCACACTGCAATTACTATTAATTCTTGCCATCTCTATAGGAATGCAGAAAGTAATATGAGTAAAATATGAGTCACAGAGTCATGTATGCAGCAAGCTGTGTCTCTGACAGAAAAAAAAACCCGAATGAAAACCAACCACAATATTAACTATTGGGTTACATTCAAATTGGCCTGAGAAATTAAAAAACGTAAAAAGAGTCAAGAGGAAATGCACTTTCAATGGCATCAATCGTATGAGTCTGCTTATAGTCTCCTATGTCCCTTGCCCCTGTGGATTATGCTGTGCATTGCTATCAGTTTATTCTACAAAGGTAATTAAGAAGTGGCTTTTGTAGAGTGCTAATGATGTTTTTTAAAGCATAATGCATTTCAAAAAGCTTTGCCCATCTATTTTCTATAATTTTTTCACACTGTTCAAGACGTGGAATTAGAGTCAGTCTATTTTTAAAATCTTTCCAAATTACAGAAAAAAAGATTTGCAGTGCTAATTACTTGATAACCTCTGAAAAAAAATTTCTACTGGAATCCAGATAATCATGAATGTACTTTAAAGGCATTTTTCCCTATTAATTTTAGCTAAACCTTTCCCCTCTAATCACAGCTACGTGTTTTTAACTGCCTCCTACAACCAGGCAACCACTGGTTCAAAAGCATACCGTATAAAAAGCGTGTGCCCTGTCACATTCTGAGAGGGATTGCAGGGGCAGCAATACTTGGTATTGCAAGTGGCTCACCGAGGAGAATGACAACGCAGAGCAGGATTGCGATCAGGGCTCCTGTGCTCAAGCCAGCCGAGGAGAGGAAAGCTTCCGCGTGGCAAGTTCTCACTCGTCCGTCTCTCTCGCAGGCACAAACCCGGATGGTGAGGGTGCTGCTGCTGCTGAGAGGGGGCTCTCCTCCATCAGATATCAAAACTGGGAGGTAATAGATGTCTTGAGTGGTTCGACTGTATCTCCTTCGCCTTGTCAGGATACTGGCTGTATTATCTGCAATATCAAAACCAGAATAGCATTTCAGTGAAGTAAATAAGGAAAAAAAATGTTATTGACTTCTTGTTTCCCATTAAGCGGAAGCACAGGGCATCCTAAAACTAGACAGTCCTAATCTGTGAAAATGCACAATCCAGAATTAAAATTTGTCAGGAAGCATTTCGAGCCAATAGAGGAAAAAGAGGAGGCAGTGGAAAGTAAATAACATTACGTAAATAAGATTATTTAAAACTCTTGTGTTTTTACTGGAGTCTAAGTGAACTTTGACAAATGTTTTAGGCCCAGTTTGCAAGTGTTTTCATCCCATGTTATGCTGTTGGCAGCATGTGGACCCTTGTCAATTTAAATATCTGTAATTACGAGGATATCTATTGTGAAACTTTTGCACAACACAAAATCCTCTTGGTTCTTAGATGAATATTAAGAATTCTTTGGTAAGAGGAAAAATAAGACTTTCATCTTTTACTGTTTGTAACAGGTTTTACAGTTTAGGTGAGCTTTCAGAAAACATGTGAAAGAACAGTGACCAAAGACACATGCTTCTGGAGGAAAAGGGAAGGCAAAGGAAGGGAAGAAGAATGGATATTGCACGTTCTAAACTAGCAGAGATCAAACACAAGTAAGAAAAGCGAGATAGTGACATAAGACTTTGTCACCCTTCCATTACCTACGGGTCCATCTGGCATAATTTGCAGTCAAGGAAACTCATCTGCATATTGCACACACTTTGCAGGAGCATTTGTAGGCACTAAGGAGTGTAGGAAGTTACCACCCATAACCTTTTAAGTCCAAGAAATTAAGGAGCATAAAGTGAATGCACGGGAAAAAATGCTACAACATATAGCTATAGCTCATATTCAGATGTGTAAAATTTATTTTCAGTTTGTTGCCACCACTATAAAAGCCCCTGAAATACAAGTCCAAGATAAATTTTTTAAAAAGCCAAAAACCTGGTGACAGCGAGAATTTGAGACTTAAGCAGTTATGAGGAAAGATAAATGGGGACTGATAAATGGAAAGACATTAGAAGAAAAACGCTTTCTTCTCATACTGCTTGTCACATGGTTTCCAAATTGTGGGGTTATGAGAGTGGAATTTTTTAGCAAATGAATGGTTGGTAAGTACAAAAACACATCTGCAAGGTTTCTCTTTCTATTACAAACAAACAAGAAATTTTCTTATTTTTCCTTACCATTGTAGCTACAGTATTAAATGGCTTTATCATTATCTATGGAAAAATGAAATCCATGTCACTCTATGAAAATCTAGTGCAGCAATATAGCCAGTGTGGCACATATTAGCCCATTGGACTGAGGCATGCACATTTGAGTAAAAGAGTTAAGTTTTTGTTTAAACGGGATAGAAGATCTGTTTCAGGTGACTGCTCTTCATGCTATACTTTCTATCAAGCTCTGTGCAAAATTTTAAAACATTCATTTTAACCCACTCTTGTCAATATTTTGTTTTGCATATCATCTGACAGTGGTATGGAGAAAAAGTGGCAATATCACCCCACATCAGCAAAATATCACAAGATAATATATTTGGTAACAGGTTTCACACAAGAAATACACGTATGAGCTGGGAAGTGGTACAATTGCTGCTAAGCCAAGAACTAAGCACTAAAGCCCTTCAGCTTTGCTTCCTCACAAAAACAACACCCACAACATTCCTGCACAGCCCTCCTCACCCCCATTTTGCAAATATCCTGCATGGTGATTTTGTTATTAACTCATTAAATGTTGTTCTTTTCACTTGGGTGCAATACAAGATATTTATTTATTTATTTATTTATTTATTTATTTATTTATTTATTTATTTATTTATTTATTTATTTGCTGTAGGCCTTGAAGTCTTGCTTCTACTTGTTTATGTCGAGTTTACTTCTACAAGTTTATGGTTTGATGACTGATGACACCAATCACTTATTATGCTGTTTATATTCATCCAATTTACAGAACCTTACTGGAACAAGAATGAGGTGAACAGAAAATCTTTAATCTGACAAAATGTGACAGAACATCCGATTATCATGTTGTGGAAATTATATTTCCATAGAGGTTATAAAATCTCTATGATATTACATACTTTACAAAGTTATTTTTACACATACATCCTGCCCCCAAAATAAAAAATCATTTTCAATAACATGCAGAAGGACCCCAACAGAGATGTGATTAAAAGATGTCCAGTAAATCAGTTGAGGGTTTTTTAAAATATAGGATTGTGGAAATGATTCCTATATACCTAGGGTACGTTACATGAAGAATTATATCTTTTGATTTTATGAAAACTGTGTTAAACTTTAGCTTTTCTCCATATTGCTAAATGTGGGCTTGTGAAATCTTATAAAAACATACTGTGTTATTCTCATTAATGCTGACATTTTTTATTATCTTAGTGTTAAGAAATAAATTATTTCCACATAACTCTGCAAGTAGACTAGGGAGAAAAGTGTTCTCTGTTATAATTGAATCAATTGATTGGAGGAATCAAGCTGGATATCACTGAAGTTCAAAATGCTTCTATTGTAAAAAAAATCTTGCTCCTGGGACTGAGCAGAGGCTTTAAGGTCATAATTATAGACCACCTAAGCTTATCGAGGTCTTGCTAGGCTCTGCCAGCCTAATATTAAGATATAAGAAAAGTCTCAAGTCTTATTTTTCAAATTTTGACCAACTTGTTCATTAATACTTGTATGATCTTTTACATTTAATTTATTACTGCACATGAACAAATTTTAAAATGCTTCTAAAACCAAATAATCTTATGGAGCACAAATTGCATTTCTTTTATTTTTTCAACATATATATGGGTATAATCAGTGGGTAAAGTAAGCAGCTGGTTTATCTTTCTCTTACATAATATTCAATAAAAAAACATTTTGCTTGTTTTTGGTTTTTTTTTAATAACGTCTTGTCCATTTGCTATTCCATTTTTTTATGTTTGATGGATTGTAACCTTCAACTTCCCTGATACTGCTGGAGGACACAGGTAAAATCTTCAGTGTTGCAAAAAGGAAAGCCATTATAGACTATAAAAAGATTTTCACCTGGTCTGCTTCTGTCAAAGCCCTGTAGATTGAGTTCTAGACACAACCCAAGAGCAGAAATAAACCCACATGTCTGTGATTAGACAGGGATTTGAAATGAATGCATATTTTGCATAAAAAGAAATTAATACTAGCAGAATATATGAGGTGATGACTGCTGCTTCTGCCTTTCTACATTCAGAAAAAAGATCCATGCCATCATTTCCTTCATATGCAAGAAAAACCCTACTGACTTTCTAGAATGCAATTTGTAATTGCTTCCCTTCCTTGAAATGCAATTTATTACAGATTATGAGCAGAGCTCTTCTCTAGCAATTTCTGGTTTTATCTCCTGCAGTTGCTGGTTATTATACAAAACACAACCGGGGAGCAAGTATGAAACCTGGAACATCAGCTGCTCATGCTGATGAATTTTACCCCTCTCCCTGGTATTTTGTTGTTCTGGGCCAACTGGGACTCTCACGTGACACCCAAGCACAGTCACTGTTATTAACATACACCAGCAACCCTTCTCAGGCAGCATGGATAGGAGTGCACCGGCTCTGTTTCCTGCCTCAACGTTATTCCAACAGTCTGCAGATCTTTAAGCACCCCTAAATGGCCTCATGCACGCATTGTGACACACCGCGGCACTTTTGCAATATGATAACTGTATTCTGTTGAGCTGAAATACAACTTCCACATTTTTTAAATTCAAAAGAGAAAAGCCCCACAATAACGAACTCTGGATTCCATTGGGTTCTACACAGGGTTGAGAGGAAACACAGGCCAAGAGCTGTGCATGTTGCCTGTGACATAAATTTAAAAAAGAGTGAATGATCCAGTACCAGTGCACACCTCCAGAAGCAATGATGAAAATGCCAGCTGACAACAAAAGCATGAGACTGAATATAATGAAGAAAAACTGAGGATTCCTGATCAGGAATCTTGCAGCAATGGTAGAATTTTGGCACAGACACTATTGGCAAAGACATAAAGGAAAGAATATTGAGATGTGAGAATGTATGCTATGAGGGCAAGTATAGACAGATGGGGGGAAAATTGTGAGAAAAAAAATTAAAGCTAAGAGAAAAAAGAAACAGAGAAAAAAAAAATGAAGAAATGGGCAAGTTATACAACTTGATGTTACAGTGAAAAAATGTGAAAAAAGCTATAATTAAACCACGCATCTCTGGGAGGAAGGTCTTGCCAAACAAGGAACTGGTATATTTATACTGCACAAAATAAATACAAATTGAAAAAAATAAACATTTTTTCTTTCAGTGTTCTATTTGTTCATTCAATATTAAATTGTTTTTCGTGTATTGTTAACATTATACAACTAAATATTAGTATAAGATACAATGAAATATTAGCATAAGAGACAATTAAAGGAAAAGAGGGAATCAGTATAAAATTTTTAATTTCAAAGAATTGCCATGGTGAATTTGCATTGTATTCTCTTGAGTAGTAAGAAGATTTCTGTAGAAACAGATGTTACCTGACATACCCAGGAGTTTCTGTAATAACATAACCATTTATAAGTACTCTCAAAGAAACAGTGTAAAGGTTTTCCTTCAATTAAATTTCAGAAATTTTAACACAAATAAAAAGTATGATCTTTCAGACACTGGCTTGGGAATTTTCTGTTCCCAATATTGTCAGAGGTGTTAATTCTCAGAATTACTCTATCACAGATTTAGACATGGTAACTTAGTGCATTGTGTTTACATACAAGTAAAATACTGCAAAGCATCTGAACTGTCACATACTATCTTTTTCTCATTAGATTTCTTAAAATATTTTACAAATAAGATTTCTAACATTTTTTCAAAGAAGGAAACTGTCTGGTTTTCCAAAGATTCCTGAGAATTAAGGAAAACAGAGAATCAAAGCTAATCATTATTGTCATAATATAGAAATTACATCTCTGATGCTCTAGTCAGAGCACTGTTCTTTAGGACAATCATATGTAAAGGTATGCCAAAAAAATGAAAGGATAAAAAAAAGTTTATCCAAACTGCAATATTGACTGCATCCTGACAACTATTCTGGTGTTCTGAGCTTTCAAATTTTAATTGTTTTTCTTCCTTATCAAAAGCCACTATAGGAACACATTGAGAGAAGAGCTAGAAAGACAGCAACTTTTAAGAGCTTTGCACAGAACAAAAAATCTCACAATCTGTAAAAGCTACAGGAAGCCAAGTATAAAGGCAGACACTGATGACCTAGAAAAGAGTTTATTGAAAGGGGAAAAAAGTTATATCAATGGTAGTAGTTTGAAAGGGAGCCAAGGGGTTATGGACTGAGAAATTTCTTCGGTATTTGAAAACAAATACAGTGAATAGTCAGGGAAGACAAGTGTATAGGATAGCAGCAATAGAAGTAGGATGATGAGAATACAGATCTCATTCTTCTAGGCCTGAAAGGAAAGACCTTTTTATCTCAATAGATTTAAATGGTGAACTTCACCCCTGAGGGGTATGATAAGAACCAGGACTCACTGGAGATTAAAGGACTGACTGCTAAGGGAAATTAACAACTCCCACACAGGGAAAGAAATATTTATCTGATCCCTTGTGTTGTACATTGCCCCATTTAATGATCTAAAATTTCTAATGACCTAAACTTACTCCTATTTGGGCTGTTCTTTGCAAATATGCCAACTAGAACTTAAGATTCATCTCAAGTGAGTTTGAGGATACCCATGGGAAATGCTGCATGACTCTAATGCAGCAATTCTTCCCACTCTGAAGCTGTGGTAGTTTACAAAACCAGACTGTACACTGTGTACAAGGCTGTTATCACAGCCTTTTTTTCCATCATCTCTGCCTTTTTATATTGAGCTTTTGAACTAAGTAAAGAAAGGAGGGCATAGGAATATCAAGGAAGAAGAGATACAATGGTAAGGCCATGGAAGGTGACCACTGGAGCACACTGGAGGATGCTCATTTATTATTCACGACTTGAGAATTCCTTTGACACATTATGCATTACAAGCAGAGACAAGAGAAATGGAAGTTTAAAAAAAGCAAAATCCTGTTTATATCTTAAGGCATGTTTCAATTTTCAGTTCTGCTTATATCAGCAGTTCAACTACTATAAATTTTCTGAGAAGTCATAAACTAATTAAAACCAAAGAAGATTTATTGGAATGATTTGCATTTCTTACATTTCTAAAGTTGAAGCAGTTAATTTGTTCATATGGACTACATTGATAGGCATTTCTGTTTCATTTCTTTACTGATAGCTCTTGTAAATATTTTTTCTCTTGTGCTGCCTTCTAAGCTATTGCCAATGGGCAAAAAGCTATTGCAAGTTTATAGTTCAGTGGGTAGCAAAAATAAAAAGTAACATAGAACACATTTTTGCCTGAAATATGGTTATTTGCTTAGGGTTGGTTTGTGAATCACCAAGAAGTTGCAGTCCAAAAGAGAAATGCAAGAATCTCCACACTATGCACTCACCTACCTTTATGATCAATCTTAGAGCCAACTTTTTCAAATCAAAAAATTTTCAAACATGTTCAGAGGCTTGAAGAAGGAAAATATCTCCCTCTACAGTAGCTGGTCCTGGTTTTCTGTCTGTTGCAGACAGACAGAAACTTATGGTAGAACTCCTTTTTAGCTTCCATGTTTTGGTTCTGTGATAGTACCTGCTCAGACATTCAATCCTTTTACAGGAGCAGTGCTTCTGTGGACTGTACTAACAGTCACTATGTGGAATGCTAACTTTGCACTTTCTCAGATATCATTTCTCTCAAGTTACAACTTGTCTTCTTTGCAGGATGATATTTCACGGAAGGTCAGCAGTAACTCACAGTACCACATAAGCAGAGCAAGCACAACACTGGGGTGTAAATGAAAGCAGGAGCTATGCGGCTCTTTTGCCCTCATTCTGGGTTGCATAGTGGGGGTTTCAATGCAACCTTTTAAAACACCACTTCAAATGCTCTAGAACAACTAAGATGTGGTCTGGTATCTGGCATACTCATTTGCAGCTTGAAAGACCTGAAGTCCGTTGGGAGACACATTGTCCAATATGGTAGGGAATATAAAAGGTAGAGCAAGAAACAGAAGGTTCTGTAAGAAATTCACACTGGGATGGGATCAATTATTCCCTGGAGGTGGTTCTCTTTCTAAATAACAGAAATTATGAGTAAAATTGATTTTTTTTCCTATTTTTTGATCCGTGACACAGGAAAAAGGATTAATATATATCACAGGCATGGGTGGATGAATACATTAAAAATTTCATTTTATACAGATGCCAATGAACTCATTGTGCTCTAGATTTTACAGAAAACCGCACCTGTGCTTCTGTGGGTGTTGATGGGTCTTCTGACACAAAATTAAGAAAATAGAATCGCCAGAATTATAGTATCAGAAAAATGTCATACCTTTACTCCAACTCCAGAATGTTCTCCATCACTGGGCAATAATCAAAGGGCCAGATCTTTGAGATAAGTGGGCAGAGGGGAAAAATAAATTGCAAATACTTTTGTGATATGAAACCTTGTCCTGAAGAAATAAAAGGAGAACAAATGCTAATCATTCTCTAGGGAGTTGTTCTTCATTGAAAGTAAGCTAAACTTAGTCCGCTATCAGAAGTCAGCAATCTCATTTTATTGAAGTAAGAGAATGCACAAATATTATTGGCAGTGTTGGGTGAATGTGTTCATTATCTGCAAAAACTCCTCTTGTCCAGGAAATTTACAATACCACTGGAGTATCCATGGTAGACTGTATATCTTGTGATGAAAAATAGCACCAGCAAAACAGTGCTTTACAGTGCAGAAAATTCTTAAATGGTCTAAGTGAACTGTTCTCCAAGGGTTCAATCTTTTTTCATCTCCTGAAAAGTGTTATGTAAGTTCTGAAAGAGAAGTGTGTCTACATGTTAATGCTTGGAAATATGATAATAATAACATCTTCAAATGCATTTTCCATCAAACTAAAAATTTTTGACAAATATATCCACAATTCTTTAAGCATCAGGAAAAATATGATTATTTTTTAGGGTAAGAAAAAAAAAGTACAAGACTAGAATTCAATACATAGAAATGAATCTATTGTGAGAACTTCTGCCATCTTTATTCTGATTTTCCGATATGCAAAAGCAGATATTTCTAATTAGGCAAAAAGTGTAACATTGTGATATTAGAAAAAGGATTACAAAACTATCTATGATAATATCCTAAAAAAGAAAGTGAGGGCAACACAGACAACAATGAAATGAGTTATGTATAATCTGATCTACAATATAGAAGCACAGCCATAAAAGTACTTGGTTTCTCAGGTTTTAATAGAAATTGTAGCAGTTTTCTAGGCAGAATAAATTGTAAACAACCGTCTTTTCATTAAAAGACCTTCATAAGTAAAGTTCCCAAACAAGCAAAAAAGGAATCTTCTATGGGTTTGCTCTCTAAAGTTGCAGACAATGATTATAACTTAATGTATTTTCGTTGTATAAGAAAGAAATTCTATTCAGGCTCTTGTTCTGCCTTGATTATATGAGGACAGATACTGCATCATTTTGTTGCCTGTCCTCTTCTTCATACTTGTAAGCCTTTATGCTCTCTGAATAGTACTTTTTCATTATGTAATAAAACAAATAGGAACAAAGAATCTCTTGTACTTTAAGAACACAGTAGAGAAAAAGTATGATATTCTGTATTTTCCTTTTTTCCCCCCCTTTCAAATAAAAACTGTAGCACAAACGGAATTCAGAAGGTGAACCAAGGAACTCTTAAGTTTTGCTGGGTGGTATATTTCGTATAGCCCTGTGACTCTCTCCTGATTTCCCTGAGGGTTTTAAGCTCTGCATTATGAAGGTAAACATTCCACGAATGGAGATTTAATATTATGGAGATTTTCATTTAGAAAATGCACAAGTTCAGATCCAAGAGATAAAAGTTTAACTAGTCAAAGCATCTGGACTGAGGTTTTAATACCTATTTAGTCTGCTGAAGCCATAGAACATTATTGACCTGACTCATACACACGCTGGGATTGTATATTGCTGCAGTCTATACAGTTAGATAGAGACAAATTACATAATCCTAGGTTTGCACAAGTCCTAGAGTTCAGTCAAAGTGCATAGATACAACCATAAATATTTGAAGATCCAGTGCGCTGCTGTGGAGTGTACTAATAAAGGAATAGGGGTACATTCATGCAGAAGTCTATTTGGGGTCAAAGAACAAAACTCTGTTGTTTTAGGTTATGAAAACAAAGGAAGAAAATGTCTACTCATATTTTTAGGAAATGAAACCTTTTTCCTGAAGAAATAAAAGGAGAGGATGACTGGATTAGAAAGTGACTGTAAGAGAAATACAGTTTGGTAGAGACAGACACAGCTCCTACTGAATACCATTTTCTATGTGACATCAAGAATTTGGGTTTTATCATTTGGCAAAACACTATTGAAAATTCTCTTAAGGCAAGTTTTGTAGTTTTTTCCTTTAAAAACATAACATAACATATAACATAACATAACGTAATGTAACGTAACGTAACGTAACGTAATGTAACGTAACATACAAACAAATAAAACCTTCCAAGAATGCCAGCCTTTATAGAATTCGGAAATCCAGAGGTAAAAATAGCAGCTGTCTTCTCCTAAGAGCATTCTGATTACTTTTAATGCCTGATGCTCGAAAACATGAGCTTTCAAAAGTGCAAACTTGTCACAGACATAAGAAAAGCCTTTTCTGCCTGCCTTCTTTCAGCTATTCCCTAGAATAGAAAGCAACAGAAAATCTTTTTCTGAATAGAAATAGATGAGGGATATGGAAGTTGTAAATGTTAGATAACTGCATATTGTGCACATACTTCATAGGTATTTCACTGATATTTTATGTATAGATTGTGTCACAAAGAAAACATCCCAATAAAGGACAGTGTTTAAAGAATATATTCAAAGTGTATGTATCAAGTAAAATCATAATTATGCTTTTGCTT
>VYZT01039644.1:0-52250 GCA_013400735.1 Pomatostomus ruficeps
GTATCCCAAACCCTGACAAAAAGCCAAGCCTACTTTTAGGGAAAATTACTATAAAATGGAAAGAAGGTAGAAAAAACTTTTCTGTATTCACTGCATAGTGAAATGTTCTTCAGAATGAACTGAATAAACACTTGTTGACAGCTAAACTGTTAGATATTTTAAAAGTCTTTTGGTCCTTTCTCATCCTCTACCACATCACCCACTATCTCCCGTTACTCTAAAAATCAATCTGTCTGCTGTTTGAGCCATAGCATTAAACTCCCACCGTGTTTTGCAGCTCTTGACTCCTGAGTTTCATGGGGCATCACATGATGTGTTCCTGGGTATCATGCACAGCTTGTAGTTTGCTGCAGCCAAAAGGGTTAAAATAAAAAAAAATATTTTATTGGTTTGGTGAAATTGGGGGGATGTTTTGCTGGTCAGTGTCTTTCTAATTTGAAATAACTAAATAAAGAAAAGAATGGACCAAAAAATCTAAGACTTCTGCATCTGTTATGGCTGTCAGTAGGCACCTCTGTACGGTCTGCCAGACAGTCAAAAACCCTGAGCAGCCGTCCCATAACACAGCTAGGATGGCTGCGACTTGGAAGAAAATTGCTAGTTTTATTCTTTTTAATGTTAGCATACCTGGATCTCGGAATAATAGCTCTCTCTCAGGCTCAGCTGAGGAGAGAGGCCGGGACTGGCCGAGATCCCCCTCCCCCGGGCCAGAGTGCCGGCCGGGAGCGGCGGAGGTTTCGCTCCCCTCCCCGGGTGCAAGAACATCTTAAAAGCCAGACTTCTTCAATCATGCTGCCCAGTTGAGTATAAGAAAATAAGAAATGTTCTTTCACAGCAGAGGCCATTCTCTGACCAGGATGCTTAGAATAGCAGGCAAAAAGAGAGTGCTCTAAAAGGAATGAACTCCTTCACTTCTGGAATTCAGTGGTTTGAAGGCATCCAGACTGTTGCCATCACTAGACGTAACTCCCATGAATTTGTCCTTTTGAACCTGTTTATGTTTCTGTATTGTAAAACATGACTTGTTTGTGAAGGTGCGTTACGGATATTACAGTTTACTTGGTGTTTCTCTAATGCCTGCTGTCTGCCAATTTAATTGGGTCTCTAGTTCTTGTTTTGTGAAAAACAGTTAATAGCCATTTTCTACCTACATGTCTTCTCTACTGTTCTTCTATTTACCCTGCACAATTTGTAGAATATTGTCTTCTGAAAATTTAAGTGTCCAGATTTCAAGTTCTAAGCTGTATTTTTGTTGTTTTCCTAGATCTTTTACTTTTGAGAATATAGCAAAAAGTTGTCCCTGCTTAGGGAAGAGGATGAGGCAGAGGAGTGGTACTAACACCTGCTTTTGGTATATCGCTGTTTCTTTGCAAGCTCACAAGTGGGATGAGAAGTAGCACATGCTGTTAAATACCCTACTTTTAACTGAGCTCATTCAGCATTGATTATGCTGCAAATCTGAGCAGAAATTCAGTACGAGATGGATCTTGGCCCAGTGTTTTCACCTGTTAAACTACTATAGCGAATGGAGTATGACAGATCAAAGGAGATGTGCAGCAGATTTCTTTGATTATTTTAAAAGTTTCAGCTTCAACTGTGAATATTCTGAGGATCATTCAGGATAATAAAAGTGATTTTTAAAGGCATTTTTAATTCTTTGGTTTAATATGCTGGAAGAACATATTATATTTTCAAGTGCCAACAAAGCATTGCTATGGATGTTTGTGGTTAGTCTGGTACCTTCCAAAGCTCACCTTTGAATTCATGTGCTTTGTTGTTTTTTTAAACTAGGTGAAGCAACAGTGAAGAAGAAACCAGCTCCAAAGACTCCTCCAAAAGCAGGTAATTTGTTGTGTGTGTCACCCACATTTACCAGTGCAGCTGCTTGCTTAGTAAGTTTGTTTGCATATGTGATTAAATGGTAGGTAAGTCAAACTTGTTTACACTGTACTAAGAATTAAATTATGAGCATTCAAAGACATTACTCTCTGATGGGCTGTGATCCTGTGAAGTGTCAGCAGTGTGTAACTTTATGCCCTCTTGCATATCCACAACACACCTTGGCTTTTCATGAAAGAAATTTTTCTATCACAGAACCCTCTGCATCAGTAGCTACCACAGACAAGGTGATGGATTCTACTTTTCCTCATCATTGGCATTATGGCAACCTGTTCATGTCTTTGCAGTCTCCTAGGCAAAGTTATCTATATTTAAAGTTACAAGGAAATTTCCTCTATAGGAACCTCTTTTCAATGTCTTAAAACTTTGTCAGACTTTTAAACTGTTCAAGCTGCTTTCTATGCCAGATATTCACTTCAGCCTAGTTTCCTCCAGATATTTTCAAAACAAAAACACTTTAAAAATGTCAAATCTAGTGGGGGGGGGGGGAGGGGCAAACCTACTTTGTTTTAGTTACTTTGAAAAGGAAAAGGAAGCACTTTTTTCATGCCCAGTAGCCCTGTGCTTTGGAAAGAATGTTACATTTGGCAGTGAGGTCATTGTGATACTAGGGAGTACCTCTTACCATTTCTGTCAATATGTCCTCATGTCTGTCCCCTTCTCCTCCAATACAAACACACACAAGAATAATTTTTTTATCATGCTGCTTTTATAAGCAACAGGATAGGTTTCACCCTGGAGTTGTCCAGCCTATGATATTTCTGGCATCTGTGCTTAGCAGCTACCAGGGGTCTGACACACTCAGCAGCACAACTGGGAGCCAGGAAGGAGCACTTAGCAGAAGAGATGTTCTGCCATCTATTGATACTCAGGCAGTGAGAGGGAAGAGAAGGAGGAATGCCTGATTCATGAATAGGGGGTATGAATGGGATGGCAAGGTTTAAAAGAAGCGCTGTGATACACAAACAATAAGATCCATCATTGCTCATGGAAAAATTTAGCATGATGGAGAAAGACATCCATTTCTTTCCTTGTCTCTCATGCTGTTTGGTGCCACATAATGTTTATCTGGCTACTGAAGCCAGAATCTTCATAGGCAGATCCAGAGTATTAAATTTTCTGAATGCTGTTGATGACATCAAAGAGCAGGTTTGCAGACCCCCTCAACATGTTCAAATTGATAAGAAGGTAGCTGGAGCCAGTCTTCAAAAATAAAAAGTGCAAAACAAAAAGTTTTTCTGCCAAACCCAAAAGAAAATTTCATAAACTGTGTATTTGGAATTGGTGGTAGGTGATGATGTTTTCGTCTTTTGGATGTCTGTACCTTGGTCTTGCATGAGCAAACTTTGGATAGGTAGATTGTTATTGCTTCACTCTCCTAGAATTAACAAATCCACAGAATTTTTTTCATTGCAAGCAACAGGTAACTGCTAATCTGGATTTCAAATGTTGCTCTGAAACAGTTGAGCTGATAAATGTGTGTTTTGAATTTTAAGAAAAGTTATAGTAATTTAAATGGATATTTTATTTATTTTACTTTTTCCCATCAGCTGCTCCTCCTCAGATTACTCAATTCCCAGACGACAGAAAAGTCCGTGCAGGTGAATCAGTGGAATTGTTTGCCAAGGTGGTAGGAACTGCACCCATAACTTGCACCTGGATGAAATTCCGTAAGCAGGTAAATTGTTTTCTGGTCCCTTTTAATAATAATTGAAAAAGTAGAGCTGGAAAAGAACACAAATGACTATTTCCCATTTGTCCCTCTCCCTTCCCAAGGAACTGGCAACGTCCATGTTGTTCCTCACCTCTACTGAAAACATTTCACTGATGAAGATTTCACAACCTCCATTAACAAATTATTACAGCGCTTAAATCTCCATATTGTTATAATTTCTTTTCCTAATGCCAGACCCAAATCTTTCTTGCTCCAGTTTAAATTCTTTGCTGCCTGTCCTCTCCTACAACAAATGACCACTTATTGTGGAAAGTCTTAGACCATGAATTAAAGACTAAGTGATGGGAAATATACAGGTATCTGGAAAGTATCTGTCACAGTAGACATTTCCCTCCTTCAAAAATGACCTCTTCTTTGTTGATTCTGGATATAAAGTTATGTCAGAGGGGCAAAATACCATACAAAAAGCTTGAGTGAATTGTCTTGCAACACAAATGTCACCATAGAGGGCACAACGGCAATCCCTGCCATCAGTGTCCCCACTCCCTAGGTTTAAAGTTCCTTCTCCTTGAATTAATATCTTTAAACTATACCACATGTGCCCATAAGGGCAGTTTCTAAAGAGAGTTGCTTTAACAAAGCTACTTAAAATCAAACCGCTTTAAATCAAATAACCCCATATGCACGTTCAGGCTGGAAGATGAAGTGTCACATTAGGACAGAGAACATATAAATATCTACTGTCGCTGCTGTTCTGTTTATTTCATTCTGAACTTTTTATGCACTCTATAGAACATAAATAAAAACATCTCCTCCTAGAAGCAAGTTTAGACTCTAAATCCAGATGTGTCAGCATTTAATTGAAAGAATTCAAAACAGTTTGTTAGTGCAAAGGGTATTCCAGAGTCCATCCGTGCTAACTCCAAATAACTTCTTATTTTAGGGTAAAGGGTGGGTTTTTTCCTGAACTTTGATATTTCCTTAAATTTCTTTAGCTTTGAGACTGGAGTTAACCACTCCTTTCCACAAAAAAATAGGTCTCAGAAGCTTCAGTGACATTCAGTGTTTGATTTTGCTAAGCTCTGTCTTAAGGTTTACTCCTCAAAAGTGAGTTTCTGGTTTGTGTAGAATTCTGAGTTCATCATTCATTACAACAATCCTATTTACATAGATTTTAAGACCTTTTTAATATACAAGATCTCTGTGATAACAGTGACTAGTAGCTCTTAATGCCCATATCAGATCCATAATCTGTGATTCAACACATTTTTTCCTTTGTAAAATGCTGTTTTTGCCGTCTTTATACTTTCTTCTTTTGTTATTCACTATGAGACAAAGTGAAGTATTGCAAAATCATAAATTAAAATGACAATAATTTTTAAATGTTTCATTATGGTGAATGACATAGAAAAGAAAAAAAAAAAAACCCAACTTCAGGAAGGTTACCAAACACTGTAGGAGGACAAGTGAGGGCAGCAGTCTCTCATTTATTAATTTAAAAGGGGAACCATTTACTGTGTCCTGTGCTGCACCATAATTTTTCTTTATTTTTCACTTACACTTCACAACATATTATTTTACGTTTGGGTTTCTTCCTTTTCTATAAGTGTGGTTGATTTAAACTCTGTTCCATTCCCAGTCCTAAAAGTGAAAACCAGCCAAGTGTTTTGACAATTTACTGGGAATTATTTGTAGCTGTTATTTGAGCAGATCCAGCAGGTGGTGAGCTGTGATTTCAGCCCCGCCGCTGTTCGCTGCAGCGTCCTCTCCATGTTTCTTCCTCACATTCCCTCAGGTGCAGGGGAGCCACAGTGGCCTCTCTCAGGTGTATTACAAAACAGAATCTTTTGCTTGAAGGAAGGGAATGTCATAAATCTGTGACCCATACTGTTGTATGCCCTGGCAGTGTAGTGGAGGGCTGCTGGAACTGTGCTCAGCTAAAGAGGGAAAAGCCTTGGGAAGTCTCTCTGTTAGCTGAGGAGCAAAGTCCATCACTGAACACTGCTGGCTGTTGAAGCTTCTCAGTGACCAGTGACTTTCTTTCAGGATCCTGGAGATCTAACCCCATGTTCCCCACAACTGTTTCAAGTCACTGAGCATCCTTTCAGGGCTGTCTCTGCATTTTCAAGGATTTCTCTGCATCCCTTCAGGGCTTTAGCTGAATAATGCAGATCTAGTTCTACTATCATGCCTTGACTAATTTTAATGAAGCAAAACATAAAAGTTAGTTTAGAATCTCAGAAGCATGTGGACAGCCTGGAACAACTTTCAGTATAATTTAACCCTACATAATCCCATTTGCTAACTTTCTATTTTAGTTATTGTAGGAGAATCTTTCCAAGGTTACTTTTGGGCATATTGCAGTGTGTGTGTTTTGTCTCAGCTGAGGAAAAAGCAAGGAAAGTCCTGTTCTTAAACTTTTGATTTCTTCTTCTCTGAATATTTGAGACAAGATAAGGCAAACTAAATAGCCTTCATATTTAATTAAATTCTGAGAATGGCTTGGAAGAGTCACTTATCTAAGAAGGAAGTGGTGGGAGGAAGGAGGGCATTGACATTGTGTTGTCTGTTTCATAAGAACACAGTGTACAGCTTCTATAATTGCAGTGTAGCATTATGAGGTTTTAAAGAACTGTCATGTCTCAAGCTAATACTGATTAAAATCTTAGTCACCTTGGTCATTTATGCTATAATAGCTCTGTTTCAATTAAAATCTAGTTCATAATATGCCTATGGTATTCAGCAGAGATTTTGATTTTTGCTTCTCCAGAAAATAAAAATGCTGTAGGAAAGCTCAGTCTGCTCTTTAATGTCTCTCTGTACAACTGTAGCATTATATCTCCATTTCATGCAATATCACCTTCAATCGTTCAAACCCAAGAAACTGTTACCCTGGTTTGTGTGGAAGTACAGAATAAGCCTGGTTAAAACAAGAGGGCAGAAGTCAGAGCTATGGATGGTTTGCACACTGGGCCTCTGAAGGGGAATGGCAAATGAACTGAGGCTAAACCCTTGTTCTGTCACGGTTTCTCTAAGATATGGGAGACCAAACTTTGTTCTTTTGACAATTATACGGTTTGCACTTCCAGCCTGTCAAAGAGAAGTTAAAAAGTGAAACTCCTGTTCCTTAGTGAGATTCCAGCAACACCAGTGCTCCCTGTTGCCTCTGCAGGACTGGAGCCATTATAACGTTCCACTGCATTCCTAGATGATTTGTGTTGATTACATTTTATCAGCTGCACATATTCACTTCAGTAACAGAGTTATCTGCAGATAACAGTCAATATGATAACATTGTTTTGTGCTTTGAGCTCTTTCAGATACAAAGAAATCTATCACATAATTTTATCTTTAACTTGGCAGATTCAAGAAAATGAATATATTAAAATTGAGAATGGTGAAAACAGCAGCAAGCTAACAATATCATCAACAAAGCAGGAGCACTGTGGATGTTACACCCTAGTTGTAGAGAACAAACTTGGCAGCAGACAAGCACAAGTCAACCTTACAGTTGTTGGTAAGTCCATAATAATATTTTATGGATATACATATTCTTCAGTCATTGGTCTATATTTGCATTTTATATAATGACTTGCAGCAGGTTAAATAAAATAATCGGTTAAGTTAAGAAGACTGAAATAAAAAGCTAGTACTTCAAAAAATGGACAGTGACATTGTAATAAGGACTATAGCCAAGATCAGTAGGGCTATATTATGTTTATTTGGAAAAATTACTAATTCCATGGTGATGAAGGTATAAAATATGTAAAAGAGCTCAAACTTAAAAAATCCCCCCACAAAATAAAAACAGCTCATGTCTCCATTGTAAATTTCTACCAGGGTCTACTGTGACCCTGGTAAAGCAGTGAATAAAGACAGTCTGCTTTGAACATGGAGCGCTTCATATGTGGGCTTTTACATAGGTATCTAAAGCTTCAAACAGCCTTGCCAGGTGACATTCCCAGGCCAGCACGTTTGTTGCAGGAGGCTGTGCGTGGCTGCCCAGAGATGGAGACTGGCAGACAGCTGCAGTATATTTGCAGATAAAACTGCAGCCCAGGGAGCATCAGCCAAAACCTAGAGCCGTGACATCTAGCTCTGAAAGGGCTAATTGAACCCACCTTGGTATGGATGCACAGCAAAGGGTTTCCTGGGAAATCCAGGGATGTTCTACAAGCAAAGATACAATTTGGCTAAAACATGAGTCTGTGGGATGAGTCTGTTTCTGGGCTCTGTCACCTGTGGCCTCCAGAGGGGTTATCACATGAGGTGGTGCCCTGACAGCCACGTGGGTGTGAGCAAGGCAAGAATTGTGGGTGTAAAGCCAGAGATGAATATCTGACTCCACTGAAATCCATGGCAAAATAACCCAAGTTGGAGTGGAGATTCATTCCAGCAATCCAGTGAATACCATACAAAGTTTAATGAGTAGAATCACACTTTCAAGTACTGAAATAGACTGAATGTGCCTCAATTGCATATTGCTCTACATGTTGTCTATAGAGGCTTCCTAATTATTGAAATTAATTCCTTTCATCCAGTCTGTTGCCTCCATTGCAGTTAAAAGATAACTGAATGGATGAGTATAAATATCAAGTAGATTCCAGCAAAGTGCCGGAGAATTCAAGAAGAGAAGAAAATAGAATCCGTATTTTTCCCATGATGCATAGATAAATACTACTACCCCTTCCAAGAGCCAGTTGCAAAGGTCAGAAGTATAGCTAGGTTAAAAATGAACACCATTGGTCCTTGAATAACCATATTCATTGGTCTGGTGAAGGTTTTGGCTGCAAAACCCCTACACAGCTGATTAGCAGCTAGAAGAATGGCAGGAGATAACAGCGCTTTAAATTTCCCTCCTTTTTCCTCTTTCCTAGGCAACTGCTGCTGGCTGCTAACTGCAGCAGGTTATTGGGCAAGATGGATTTTTTTTTAGCTGCACAAGGCCAATAATTCCTATTATCTTGTCACTGTGTGAGCCTGGACTCATTATTATATAAGTTACCGTTTTATATCCTTTGGAGTTAATTGGTTTGAAAGTCTTAGAATTCTATAACCTTATAAAGCTACATCTCAGCCTCCTGCTCTGCTCTTCCCTAAGAAATGTGCCAGAGAACGGTGGGATTCCCAGAGATGCTTTTGGGAGAGTTGGGTGAAGAATCCTTACAATGTGCAGGAGTTTGCCATGTGTTTTGGCTGATGACAAGCTCTCTGTTTCCAACTAAAAAGAATAAATTCCATCTTGTAAAGTTGCCAGGCTCTTCAGTGAGACATCTCGCTGATGTCAGCACTGCCGAAGGCATGACGAGGCCTCACAACTCCTAGTTTGCTATACATGCATTTTAAGGCCAGATTCTTCCATCTGGGCACTCAAAAATGTGGGAAAAGGGAGCAAAAATGTCTTCCTTCTAGGTTAGAAACTCACTACTGAGATAAAATCCTTCACACTGTTTGCACCTCTAAAGGTGTCAAATGTTCACTGAAGTTGGAAGTTTACTTTTCTCTGAAGCCTGTCAGTCAAAATAGGGAAGCTATGTTTCTCTGAACATGCAAAACCTGAGACTTCTGGGTCTAGCAAAGCTTGTCCTTAGTCCTAAATTCCCACCTGTCCATTCTCTCTGCTCCATCCCAAGTATTGGGAAGACACTTGCCCTCCCTGCCCTTTTCATTTGTGGAGAAACTCCTGGTGCTAGAGATCAGCTCTGTTTGCCTCAGCTCTTTATGATAAGGCTCTAAACTCTGTGTGAGCTGCCTCCCTGTAAGTTTACTGAGAAAAGGCACATCCATGTGTCTGTTGCGTGCTCAAAATGCTGCTGCCTGACCACACTCCACAACTGAGCCTTGAATGTGTTGAAACTACGTGGAAACTACAAATACAGAACATCTGCTTTCTGGAGGAGTGTGTCTGAGCAGACCCAGAGCTGCATTTCTCAAAGGGTTATCTAACAGGCTTGGCTGTCCTGAATTGTAGCAAATCAAAGGCATTTGTTAAAATAGAAAATGAAATAAATATGGAAATAAGGATGTATTTATTTTATTGTTACCTCTTACAACCATGAAGGTGGCAAAGTCTTCACACTGATGGGCAAGTTTCTTATGTGAAAGACTCCAATAAGCATTTCTCAAATTAAATTTGGAGTGTAACACATGTCAAGGAGCAGGTTGCCCAGAAAAGTTGTGCAGTCTCCATCCCTGGAGGTATTCAAGTTCAGACTGGATAAGCATCTGAACAATCTGGTTTGACCTTATAGCTGATCCTGCTTTGAACAGAAGGTCTAAAGACTTTCCTGAGGATATTTCAGACCATCCTGGATCTTGGTTTTACACTTGCAGTTGTCAAAGACCTTTCTTCACAAAAAAATAACATGATTGATTTAACCTCCAACCACAGGACAAAGGATTGAGCTTATCGGCCAGGTTTCAAACCGGAAATGATCCTGCTATGACTTAAACCCTGAGTCCTAGATTGTAAACTCTCTCTGGGTACAATTTGTAGAAATTATTTTTAATAATGACATTTAGGGAAACAAAGATAACCCTGCATTCCTTTGAATGTAGCTCCCAAAGTCTTAAATTTAACTGTCAGACTCAGGCTTCAACTACAATCGTAACTGAACTGTGCAAGGGTTCTGACACTTAAAGCATTTGAACAGTTTATGATTTGATGCAGTTTGGGCCATGGGAAAGGATGCTCTTGAAAGAAGCCCAACTTTATCCTAAGGGGTTTTTTTCCTTTAATAAATGTCAATGAACAAAATGTCCATTACACTCAGCCTCCAGAGCGAGCTGTTTGCAGTTCACACAGCAGATGCACTGATACATAAGCAATTTAGAGGAGACTTTAACTAAGGTGTGGCGCTGAACACACATCACTCGGCCTCAAGGACTGAGCCTTGTGATTCATTGTGTAACTTTGTACAAGCACTAATAATAATGGGAGACCTGCAAGGCTGTGAGACATGCAGGTTAAGCAGTATCTTCTTTTAAAGGGCTGGCTGGTCCCAAAATGTCCATGTTGAGCTCTTCTCTATTGTTATGATCAGCTCTCTTAAATAAGCAATTTCCTTAGCTGACTGATCTTTCTAGGGAGATTTTGTAACATATTTCTGTTCCAAAATCGAAACAGCCTGATGTGAGATTGAGCTAATAATTTATAGCAGACAGTGTGTCAGATTGAAGTGTACTTGTGTTGCCAAAGCTGTTAAATGAGCCAACGATGAGCTTTGTGTGAGATATGACTGATGTAGGCAAGGTAGAGCCCTCACTTTACAGTAGTAGCAAGGAATATTCATTCCTTTAATGACATTTATGGGATGTATATTGATACATTCATCAAATTTATGATTCTGAACATTTTAGCTGGATACTATGACAAAGAGTCAGAAGAATAACACAGAATTCAACAAGGCTATCTGGCACTAGAGAAATAATCTGCTCTGCAGCTATGCCACAAGCTTCCTTCATGCTTTTGGGCATATTGCTTCCTGTTTCTATGCCTGCTATGCAGGGGCTTTCTGCTGATCAGTGTTTGGTGAATACCTTGGATATTAGTGCTGTCTTTTACTTTTTTAAAGATAGAAGTAGAAACACATGTACCACCTACCTGGGGGCTGATTTTGCTCAACTTCGTTTATCTTTCATAAACCATTTGGGAGTTGTATTGTTCCTGGTGTGGTATTTTGTGTGTATATATGTATATGTATTATACACACACATGTACAAGTATGGTGATTAGTAAACTCTATGGCAGATATAAGCAAAAGAATGAGAGCAATGCCATTAGACCCTGAGAGGCCTAAAGTTAAAAGTTAGGGTGTTTTAATTACTCCCAGGATTGGTGCCCATACTGTGTTTTGCAGACTTCTCCACTGTTGGAAAGTGGAAATAAACCAACTACACAAGGACACATCTGTACATATAAGCATGTTGCACACAGGCATGCAAGTAGTATAACGTGAATTTACTTGTATCTATTCCTCTGCTGCATTCCATGTTTGACTTGGGATGGGGAAGTTGTTTTCTGTGAGGAAAGCGTTACTTCTATGCCTTTAGCACTTCAGCAGAATCTGTGAGAACAGTCTTTCCAAGCACAAATGAGAAAAACAAGTTTAGCTGGGAACAAGATCTGATCATCACTAACTCCAGTAGTCATTGAATATAATGGTAGGATTATTAATTGCTGCTATGAAGGGCTTGGTTCTGGTTGCACAAGAGACATACATGCAAGTTATATTAGCACTTGTTTTTTGCCCCGAAACTCTGTTACAAGGAAACGTGGTAGCAAAACCAGCAGCACACAGTGGCCCTTTCAGCATTGTGAGTGCACTGTGTGAGATCCTGAGAAATCTGGCTCAGTGCTCACCACTCAGACAGAGAGGACCCAGTGGTCAGGGTTCTATGTTCCCTCTCTGGAAAAGTCAGTGCAGACATCTGGGAAGCAGACAGTGAAGCGAGACATCCATAAACACTTTGACACGGAATACTGCAGCTCAGAAGTGCAAATATGAATGATTCCGAAGTTTCTCTTTTGAGAAGCATCAGGTTATATCTTGCAGTATTCATGTGATTCCCTGTTTACAGACAGGTCAAGAATGCAGTCAATTTCCTAATATGTGGGTGGACTCGCTCTGTGACCTTTAACCTTCAAATTCCTTTGGATTGCTGGAGTATTTTTGTCACTGGTTTTATGGTTAAAGGGCAACTACACTGGTGGTTAAGGAAGAGATCTTATGTTGCTGCTGTTTTAGTTTAAGAGTATAGTAACCTCCGCTGTCAGCCTCCCACTAATCCATAGTGGCAAAACTCTGCAGCTGTACCAAAACCAAATTTTCACAGAAAGATAAAAATGTGTAGAGGAAAACCAGCTTATGCTGCTCTATGCATCAGTGCTGGTACACTAATCCAGGTTTATCCCTTGAATGGCCATCTAGTTTCAATGTAATTTCTGTTGGGAAAAATTTCAGTAGAACTTCATGCATAGTTGCTTTTTCCTGATACTTACCTTCATCTTTTTTTTGAGGAAGAAAATAGATATCTTGACAATCGCAACAAAATTCCTGCATTTTACCTGCTGTTAAATCCTAGGGCTATCTTAGTTACTTAAAAATGATTAATCACAACTCCTCATGCAAACATGGAGTTCCTAGGGCCCAAACTCACTCCAGTGGGGACTAATCCACTGATAGTCCTACTAGGGAAACTCCTAAAATTTATTCTGCCTTTCAGTGGGCAGGCTTGGGAGCTCTAATTCAGTTATCAAAGCAGATACTTAACGTGTAGCACATGAGTAATCTGAACAGCTTGTTGATTCAGGCTCAGGAGCAGATGGTTTAGAAAGAGGCTCCTGAGAATGCATTATATATTTGTTTGTTCCATTAGGCCTGTGGCAGAAGGAGATGTTCTTGTGCTGAGGGCATTTGCGTGGGAGTGGTGAGCTCTGGTTTCGTTCCCAGCTCCATTCTCCTGTGTGTCCTTGGGCAAGGTCACTTTCATGCCTCAGTTACCCCAACAGCACAATGTGATGCTCTGGGACACCAGTATTTGTGAGCTACTTTATCCACAGGCCTCAGAAGGGCAATTTTTAAATAACTTAGTTTTATGGCAGAGTTGTCAGGAGGGGCAATGTGGTGAGAGCATTCTGCAGTGTAGTTTATAGGGGAGGTGTAAAGTTCAGACTCTGCAGTAACGAATCTTTACCATAGGGTCCTTGCCTCTGCTGGGAAGGCTGTTTCATTCGGCGAAAACTTGTGTTTATTTCAGTTTTTCTGGAGCTGTTTTGCAGGAGAACACAGGCATTTTCTAGTTTAACTTTATCCTAAACCTATGGTACTCTAACATACAGGATGCACATTAGTTACAGAGTGTTAAGGGGTAATAATACCTCTACTTGTAGCATTGCTCTCCCTTGGAAAAAGAGCTGCAGGGTGTAGTTTTCCAAGCAAAGCAGCAAGGTCTGCCATGACCCTGAGCCCTGTCAGCGATAGTGCCGAGTTCAGTTATGACCTTTTATGGTTTCGCTTTTCTCCTGCTGATGGATTTCAAATGAAAGCTTTGCCAGTGCTGTCGGCATGGACAGTGTTCAACTGGCTTTTGCAGCATATTAAATACCTTCCCTGGCTAAACAGCTTGTGGAATGGAATTAAATTGTTTCTTTCTGTCTGTTCTTTATCTGGCAGACAAATATCACAATAGCTAATAATAGTATTATACAGTAATATGATAACTGGATTTAGAAAGAAAACAAACTAATTTTGAGAACAGATAAAGAAAACTACTTCAGAGACATTGTTTCAGTGCTGTCTCTGTTCATAAAAGAAAGGGGAAAAAACTTTTCAGAGGCTGTGGTTATACTGTTCTCAGTTTTCAGAGGCTTTCTGCTGGAACAACGTCTCTGCTTAAGAGCCAGGGCCGTGCGAGCTCTTAATGCACAGCAAACCCTATTGCGTGACCTTGGCTCAGCCTGACCCTCACAGCAAGTAGCAGAACAATTTCCATTTCCCTGCACTCAGATAAGGAGATTGCTGCCTTTTTTGGTCTCCTGGAATGGTTCTTGTGTTCTGAGAGCTCTGTGAACTGAGCCATGTGCACAAGGCAGTGAGGTCTAGATAGCAGTTTCATGTTATGTGGGTGTCCTGGATGAGCTGTGGGTTTGCCTCCTACGCAGACAGACAGAAAGTCCCTTTCCTTATGCGAAGGAAGTTTCACAGAATCACAGAATATTCTGAGTTGGAAGGGACCCACGAGGATCAAGTCCAACTCTTAAGGGAATGGCCTGTACAGGGATTGAACCCGTAACCATGGTGTTATTAGCACCATGCTCTAACCAATACACCACTGAAAAAAAGGCAATGACATCAAATCATATTTGTCTGATAAATAGCAATGATTTAAAGGCTAAGCATGCTTATGTTTTATGCTTCTCGGAGTGCACAAATACGAATTAGTTAAAGTTTACTTCAGGCTGTATATCAAAACCTGTTTACCAAAATACTTCTGAGAATTCATCTGAGGAAGGAGTGCAGCTGAATTCAGTTTGGGAGTAAATAACGAGTGAGTATTTCAGTTCTGGTATGGTCCTTAAAGAGGCTTAAACATTTCATGTAAGGCCAGCTCGTGACATTATTGTTTGCCCTAAGGAACATGTGCCACAAAGAATAAACTGGAATCTGACCTCCTTGCTCTTGGGGTAGTGGTAATTTTTGCCTCCCTTCGTTGAGAAGCAGGGGGTTTTAATCTGTGCCTGGTTTGCTGGAGCACAAAGGGCTACAAAGCAGTAGAGCCCTCCTTCACATCCCCTCTAGCCCCTCTTACTCCTCCCTGCGTGGCTTATGGCTTACACCACACAGGAGATGCTCCTGCTGCTTCCTCTGTGCTGCTGCTGTCAGTGACTTAATGCAGTCTCTGTGCTGCTGTGCAAACAGTCGTGAGTCAGGTTTGAGGCCAAATCAGCTGCTTATCCAGCTCCTTTGCCTGCCACAAGGCTTTGGAAGCCAGCTTGGGACAACTCTACTGATATTCCTAGGGAGATCTATGTGCAAAGGCATTGGAGTTTGTAGGATTCTGACCAGGTTCTACAGGACTGTGTGGATACAGCCAGCCTGACCATGCCAATCTAGAATATTACAGGTCTTGATTTAGGGGTTATGTACGTGCTGTTAGTTAGCCAAGGCTGGAGTAGCCGTATTCTCATATAGTGAAGGTATCTTAGGGTGGCTTTCTTTTGTTTCATGTAACAGTGAAATTGAAGTTAGAGCTCCATATTTTAAATTAAGTCCTTCTTCTATAGAAATGTGCACAAGTATACTTTTGGATGCTCTCCCTTCCCTCTAGTTCACATATTGGATTGTAGCTATGGTTTGGTCCAGAACAGGAAGAAGAAAACTGTGGTCCAGTAAAGACAATGTAAAGCCCTCATAATATAAGCCTAAATATGAAATATGATTGTGTGTGTCAATGACTGCACACAACATGTAGTGGAATACTGGAGACAGGCAGCTCAGGGACATTAATTGTATAGTAAACACTAAAAGAGAAGGACAAAATAGAGAACTGTGCTTGTCTTCCACACCCCTCCTCAGCCCATGGGATGTTTTTATTGGAAGCAGTTAATTGTGCGGATAGAGATTTCATATTCCAGAAGGGAATGTAGTTTAGCAAAATATTCTATCTTTCAATACAGACAGATGAATACAGGGTAACCTTTAAAATCCCCATAGAATAAACTGTTGAGAAACAAAACAGACACATGGAGAGACCATCTGCAGATTCTCTGAATGTGCAGAGCTGTAGAATACCATCCAGTCTGATATCAAATCATTTTTAAGCATGGTAAAATGGTACATATACATCTGTCATATTAAAAAAGAGCAAAGATTAGGCTTTCATTCCTGTTTATGATCTCCTATAGCAGCTACTACAGTATTTATATACTGAGCAGATCTGCAAGCAGGAGCACATGATAGACTTCAAACAGAAATGTGCATCCTTCTGGCTCAATAGAGTCCAGCCAAGGTTGCAGGTTTTCATCTCTGCCTATTTGGAAAAATACATTAGGAATGTAGAACTATTCCCAAGGCTAGCAGAGACTAGTCTAAAGCCATGTAGCATTTCTTTTGCCTCTGATGTCCCCTTGGCCATGAATGTTTTCTCTGCAGTGCTCACATACCTAAGCCTTGCTTCTGTAAACCATGCAGGCCAAAGGGATTGCAGTTGTCTAGGTGAGTCATGGAAAGAGAGCTCACTGAGGAAACTGAGGCCCAGGGAGCTGATAAATCATGCCCAGAGTTTCATTTGGAAGCAGAAGCATGTTCAAAGTCAGCACTGAGAGAGTGTACTTGCACGTCCTGCAGAGGAAGCAGGCTACTGTGCTCTGCAAATGCTGAAACATGGGCACTTTTTCCATATAAACTCAGTGCAGAGCAGTAAAGCAATCTAACACTTTGTTTTTAAAGAAACACATACATCCAGGTTTGGCTGTGTGCATAGCAGATGTCAGAGAACCTGCACTGCTTTGACAAACCTGAACAGATGCCACTGAAAGGTGATGGACTCCTGGCTTGGCTTTTTCTTCAAAGTATTTTCCTCCTACTATCAGCAACTGTTCTGTTCTGTTCTGTTTGGATTTAGGATAAATAGGCTGTTACTTATTCAAGTTGTTCTATCTGCATTTTGAGATGATGCAGTGATGGTTACATAGGAGGAAAACAAGACACAGAACTGAATATTCTTCTTCTGTAAGGATTTTGAAAAGTACAGAAAATCATTCCGAGCAAGGTCTGCATGGATAATAAGTTGTAGTGAAAAGAGGATGCTGTTGCCACTGTCTGACTAAAATCATGCAATCCATATGTGCCATGCCAGCAGCTCTCTGGGGGTTGCTGTGGGTATGGTACAAAGGTGCTGATACTGTACATGATGTGAGCTCTGAATCCTCACTTCTTGCAGCTCCAGGGAGTCTGGGACAGGACCAGTACAGGGAAGAGGGGTGCTGCTGTTTGGGCACCAGGAGATCAAGATTCAGTTCTCATCTTTGCTGCAGTCTCTCTTTCTAATCTTAGACAAATCATATAACTCCTCTGTGATTCAGTTCATTGTATATCTACTCTATAAATTCCTGCTTTTTAATAGACCCTTCAATTCTGCTAGAAAAAGAGGTGAGTAAAGTGTGACCACTAAGCAGGACAATAAGCTATTCCAGAGGTTAAGGACATCTGGTCTCTGACATGTGTTTAACAAGAGATGTCCTGTATAATCATGACTCCTAGTGGAATGGTGTTTTAAGTGTTGCCAAAATGAATAAAGATGATCTGGATTCTGGCAGTCACTTTTTCTTCCACCTGGGCATTCTCATCCTGAATGCAGTGGCAAACTCAGTGTCCACCTCCCTTCCTCTCAGTCTTTTTGCTCATACTTGAAAAATTCTATTTATGTATCTTCTAATATGTTTAAGTTGTGGAGAGAGAGAAATTTTTCATCACAACTGAACTAAAAATTTTTCAGGGAAGTCATTGGGCAATGAAACTTGTACTCTTCCAAACAGTGAACTGATACTTAACTATCTTGATCAGATCAGACTACCCTAATTTTCCTCTCTGTGAGTTAAACCACAGCAGTCAGAGGAGAGATTCCTCTGTCCAAGAACCAAAGGCATGTTTCTGACAAATTGTGGCTATTTCTGTCAGCTCAGTAATTATCCTAGGAATGATAATTTGAGTATAGAGGGATACAGTCTGTCACAGTAAAGCTTTGATCAAAGTCTACAACAGCTTTCCCCAGCATTTGATGTTTTGCTGTGAAAGTGGCAGTATGTTATGGCTGCTTTGGCAGCTCTGCCTTTCCTACAGAGAGAGTGATAATGTCCATTAGCAGTTTGAACAAGCAAAATGGAATAGGATTTTATCAGTCCATGTGCAGTGTAACCACTGTTTGTAGCATCTCACATTTTCTATCGTTTTTCTTTTCATCTTCTCTCATTTATCCCATCCTTTGATTTCTCTCTCAACCTTTGGCCACTAGTTCATCCAGATCAACATCACCATTATTTGTAGGTTTTGCTAGATTATTTCTGAGAGGATTATTTCCAAAGAAGCTATTTGTTCTCTTAAAGGTCTTTTGAAGTGCTTAACTTCCACAGTTATTTTCTAGTAATTCTTTTGAAAGTCATCATTTTTCTGTCTTAGAAGAACATTCATTCTGATAGTTAATTATTAGACTAAATTTTGAAAAAGTCATATAACAGCAAGGCTTTTTTATTTTCTCAGGTGTTTGCATAGTTGGCTGCACATCTGCACACCAGGTTCTTGTGATATTGGATCTACTCATGTAAATAAGGACTTGAGTAGCAATCCTCTAACTGAGGAAATACCGCAGTTTCTATCTTCCACTTCCTCAACAATTTCCAAAAGGCATATGAGATGTAAAAAATCTCACTGTTTAAATTACATATTATAAGTTGAACTCCTTCTTAACAAAAAGTGCACTAGACTTCCAAAAACTGAAAACAGATTAATTTCTTCTCTGAATTGTTGGCAGACAAACTTGTCACCCTTCAAGGCCTTGTTCCCATGCCAACAAACTCTTTTTAGTATCTCTGCTACCCAGGTGTATTGGATGAATGTCGCTTTTAGAGGCTGTGAAAGGTGAGCAGTGGCCCTGAAGCGTGGAAGCAGATGAAGGGAGCTGATGAAAGCGCGTCACAGCGATGGGACAGTTATGGGGTATTCCTCTAAGGAAGATTGCCAAGGAGTGGTTTGCACTGTTGTGGGAGATTGCAGGCATAGCTGGGACTGGCTTTAGTCTCCACAGTTTCTGTAATGACAGCTGTGAAGCAGAGCAATGGAATGGAAAGGGAAGGGCCGCTAGCTAGGGCCAGGAACACCCTGGTGGAAGTTGTCTCTTATGCTCACGATGTCTCTGCGTACGTTTTTGCAGATAAACCAGACCCTCCTGCCGGAACTCCTTGTGCGTCCGACGTACGGAGCTCCTCCCTCACCCTCTCATGGTACGGCTCCTCTTACGATGGCGGCAGCGCCGTGCAGTCCTACACCGTGGAGATCTGGAACTCGGTGGATAACAAATGGACAGACCTCACCACTTGCCGCAGCACCTCGTTCAACGTGCAGGACCTGCAGGCTGACCGGGAGTACAAATTCCGCGTGCGCGCTGCTAACGTGTACGGCATCAGTGAGCCTAGCCAAGAGTCTGATCTGGTGAAAGTTGGAGAGAAACAAGAAGGTTAGTTCTTAAGAGGAAAAAAAAAATCTCAATTCAATTGAACGCTACCTTAATAGTTCCTTAGTGAGGCCAGACTCCTGCACGCCCTCCTTCACACGTGTCTCTGTGCGGCGAGTGCTTGTGCTGGGCTGTAACTGTGCTCAAGTCCTTCATGGACTTTATGTGGGAGTCTGAGCACATCAGTTTTGCACACATCCAGTGTGGAAACTTGGCTTCAGGGATCCCAAATCCCTGCCTTGTTATGATTATTGCAAGCAATAATTCTCGTTCTGGCCTGCTGGGTGAGTGCTGGCTGACGGAATTCTGCAGTTCAGTGCACAGGTAATGTGAGATGAAACCTTTCACACACATTATGCATTCACTCCATGCCAGCTGGAAAATGACAGTTGGTAGCTTACCTGAAATACACCAATGGATCCATTACAGTTTATTCTGGATGCACCGTGGAAAAACAAGTCATAAACACTATCCCAAATTTGCTTTTGGAAATCATGAATTTGCTTGGTGCTAGCCAAGCACAGAATATGCAGCAGAAAATGAACTGGCACCTTGCAGCTAGCTGTAGTTCCTATGCTTTCAATCCCAGCATGACAGTGCACCTCAGTCCTGTGTCCCCTAGTACACCCAGCCTGTGAATTCAAGGCTTTCCAACTTAGTATGTTGGCATTCCAGCATTATGGATGTCTAAAATATTTTTTAGTGGTTTTGGTTACAGTTGCAAGTACTTTTAAAAATATTTTTCAGTATTTTTTACTTCTTAATTTTTGTTTAAGATCTTCTCAAAGGGCTAATAGGGACAGATGGATCATTGTAGAAATTATTCAGAAACTGGTACTAAAACTTGAAACACATAAAGTTCAGCATTATTTTTCAAAACCAGAGAGTGACCACATATTTTTGTGCACACCTCCATCTACCTACTGTGAAGCATGACTTTGATAGTCACCTCACCAAAAAGCCCAGTCCAGGAATAATGAATTTTACCATTTTTCCTGTCTTTGAGGAGTGAACTGTGTGTTGTATCTCTCCCTCCTCAGTTATGGGTGCAGAGCTCTTGAGCTTTAAGTGTTCCACATAACCCTTGTGAAGTTATCTTTTACTGTTAAAGCAAGACAAAATGACTGCAAAGTGATGCAGCATCATACAACTGTGTAAGCCTCTCAAGAGACGTTTTTAAACAAAACTAAATCATATTTGTCTTCAAGTGCTAAATGGGATGCGTGCTGAGATATTACTTCCCCTTATTTGCAAGATTTGAAACCAATCTAAGTCAAGATGCACACTCTCGTCAAAGCGGGGAAAATAACCTTAGGAGTAGGAATAAAATTGAAAGGAAGCTAGATGATATTGGTCCTTCATAATAAAATTCCCTGTGTTTGAATGCCCTCTTTCCTTAGTTGCAGGACAAACACCTTCTAGGGTTGGAGACCTGACTCTTCTCTATGTTTTTCCTAGAGCAAGCACTGCCTGTACTGGACCAAAGCAAACAAGCTATTTTTCTTTTTAAGACTGAGCATTTTCTTATGTAGATTTAATACAAAAAGCTAGAGAGTGTATGAGTCATTGTGATACACATTTTAAAAAGCAACAAAAAAGTCGTTTTGAGCAAAAAGAAAATGTGTTCTGTTTGCAAGAGGGCAGGGTTGTCTTTGTGCTCTCAGTTCTAGGGCTTACTGATTTCAATTCTTGGTTCTGCAGATAGCATGGAGAAAGAGAAAATAATCTAAAAAGTGATTTTTCAAGTATGTGAATATAACTGGTGTTTTAATTAAAGGCAGTGGAAAATGCATGTGTTCAGCACCTGTCAAAGTCAGGACTTTAAGCTGCCATCTATGTAAACACTTAGCTGAGTAACTCGGGATTTTCTATGCTGCCAGGAAGTCTGATTACTGATTTTCATACTGAGGTGGCCAGCACATATTAGCAATGTCAGTATGATCTTAGTGAAGAAAGACATGGCTAAATTTTCACTGTGCATTTAAAGAAAACAGCTACTAAAATAAACTTGTAAGTCACAACAGATTAAAGCACACATTGCCATGTTTGAGGAAAATTGGGTACTGTTGACTCACTTCCGAGAAAGGTTTTAGCACAGCTACTCAGCACTTACCAAGCTCAGATATGTTCCACTTATATAATTTAGGCTTTCACTGGTGCACCAAAATGTTTCTATTCCATGGCTTCAGTGTCGCTGTACAAGCGGGCACTGACTTCTTGCCTAGGCAGTATTTGGCAGACATTACCTACTGGCAGCCCGGCTGGGAGCAGCTCCCTTACACAGCCCTTAAAAGGGGAGGAAAATGTGGTGTGCTCTGTGCAGGAGTAGTTTGTAGCTGAGGAAGGTCTGAGGACAGCTACCCAGGGTGGGAAAGGCTCCCTTCTCTCTCTGGATCCCTTCTGGTAGATCTCTGCAAACCAGCTTGTCTGTGCAGGAATATGCAAGGGTTGCAACTCCCGAAAAAAAAAAAAAGAGAGAGAGAAAAGCTTTAGCAACGGACTTTATCCACTTGATTGCCTTTGCTACCAGCACATAGAGCAGCATTTTGTGTAGGATGTGAAAGGGTGATGCCTCAGACCAGTTATCTGCTCACCCTGCACCCTTTATTTCTGCTGTTTTCTTCTCATCCTCTGCATCTAACTGTGCTCTAAAGCACCTAACAGTGCCCGGAGTACTGCATTCATGTTTCATAATGCAGATCTGTTGACACAGGAGGGATAAATCCCTAGGTTAGGCTTGCACTCTGCAATGGCAAAGTGCAGCTTCAGCAGCTACAGGGAGGATTGAACAGGTCACTGTGCAACAAACAGCCTTTGCAGTTTCTCAAATAACTCGTCACAGCCACAGCTCTTAGAAGCAAGCCCAAGCACTGTAAGAAATGTATAACAACATTCCAGCAATTGTCCCTTTCCCCTCATACCCACAGGCAAAAAGCAGTGCTACTGGCAGTTCATGGATATGAAAATCAGAAATGAAAATCAGGACCCTCAGGCCAGCTTTTACTCTGACTTAGGTCACTGGATTCACCTGTCTTTGCGTCTGCCTGCAGAACTGAGGCTCCTTTTGGACCTCAATGGTTACAGAATTCAGCCATGCTCAGGGGAATGCATGCTGTTCAAATTTTCTCGGTATCTTGTGCCCGAAAAGTTTGTGTGAATGCTTTGCAGGGAATCTTTTCATGTACAAACTGGCTTAATTTTTGGCTTCATAATCCAAAAAAGGCACATCAAAGCCAAGAAAAAATTGTGATTGAACAAGAAGTGTTATTGATTTTAATATTTTTAATTTATTTTCTATTTCCCTGAGGCATTCCTGAAGGTATTTCTTGGATGACTTTGAACTGATGCAGTATGCTGATGATTCTAGTAGGCAGGTATAATTGACAAATACTGCAAACCACAGGAACTTGATTTATTCAGAAATGGTGACTAGATTGTGATTAGATAGTCAATAGTGATGAAGAAGTGGTGAAGAGATTTTAATTATGAAGTTAATGCACAAACTCCATGACTGCTTTTGCTGCTTTGCCATAGGGTCTATCACTTGTCCACGTCACTGTGAATAATTTTACTATCTTATGTCAGTGCCATATCTCATGTAAAAAATTATTCATGTCTTTTTATTTCCATCACAGAACCGAAAGAGGATGAAGCAGAGCTATCTGACGATGGTAAGAAGTGCATGTTTTAAACAGGAGAAATGCAAATCTGTGTTCTTCATTCAGGTTTTCTGGAGGTTTTTAATCGTGGTCCTTAATACTCATTTGCAGAGGGAAAAGAAACAGAGGTCGAGTATCGGACGGTTACGATCAACACTGAACAGAAAGTGTCAGATGTCTACAACATCGAAGAAAGACTGGGATCGTAAGTACTGGACTGTGCTTTTGCAGACACACAGCTTCCAAGGCTGCCAGCCAGTTACAAAGATCACGTGCATTTGTTCTTTGACTGTCTTGCACTTTCAACATCCCAGCTGGGCTCCTTCGTTGTGGTAAAAATAGATTTTAACATACATTGGCCTCCACTCCATAAAGATCCTTTGCTCCTATTAGCTGATAATTTTAAATAGGCACTACATGTATTTCTGGCAAGGAAAATGTAGCCCACAAATGAACAAAGAAAGAGGATTCATTCATTTTTCAGTGTCCTAAAAGCTATCTGAAAAAAAGGTACCCATTGTGTACTTGCATTTGCATTATATCCATTAGTGGTAATAAGATTATCCTGCCCACGGGCTGGAATCTCTGTTGACAGCAGCCGTAATCCCAAGAGCATTAATGCTGTTGCTGAGAGCAGGTCAGTGATTAGCCTGGCTGTGCTTCTCAGGGCCCCAGCTCGTGGTGGTGTGAACTGCAGGCCATGATAATCTCTCAGTGACCGGTGCTGAAGGCCAGGGGATCCTGTGTGCTGCCATTAACAAATCCTGAGAAGCACGGAGGTAGAACACAGGTAGAATTGTACCTTACAGCAATGAGAGACAATAGTACTGAAGCCCTGAGCATTCCGATTCTGATTTCACCTAAATCCTGTGCCTGAGATGTCCCATCTGCTGCCCCTTCAGAAGTCTATGACCTATAGAAAACTGTGTGCAGAAAGATCTGAATTAAAGCCTGGTAGGAGTCCCAGTTTTTGAACCCTCCTATACAGGACTTTTTAACTGGAATGGCAGAATATCTCTAAGCATTGTATTCGTTCAAAAGTTCTTGCAGATTGCTCTGCACAAAATCAGTATAGAATAATACTTGATATTAAGACATTTTTATTTCAGAATGGAATGGTTGTACTGGAATATTTAGTAGATTGTTGTGCTGGAATATCTAGTAAATTGTTGCTATTTGAGGTGGCCCAACATTTTATGAAAATAGTTATATATTTTCAGGGGAAAATTTGGACAAGTCTTCAGGCTTGTTGAAAAGAAGACTGGAAAAGTTTGGGCAGGAAAATTTTTCAAAGCATATTCTGCTAAGGAAAAAGAAAACATAAGGGATGAAATCAGCATCATGAACTGCCTACATCATCCAAAGCTTGTCCAATGTGTAGATGCCTTTGAAGAAAAAGCCAACATCGTTATGGTCTTGGAAATGTAAGTATAAAGCAGAGCACAGTAACAAAGTTAATAATGCTGAAAATAATTGTGTGTACGAAAGTAGCAACTTACAGACATGGGACTGTCAAACGCTTCAGGATTTGCAGGCCTGGATGGTTTTCAGATCTTGCAAGTTTTCCCAAGTATTTATCCAACTTGTTTAAACTGTGTACGTGAATCTGTGTTAATCTTTTAAAAACCAGTCAAAATGTTCTACAGTATTTATTGTCTAATTTGCTTGTTTCTTAAAGTACATGTAGTGGGGGTTTGCAGCTTAGTTTTATTGCCCACTTGGGAGAGGAGAGAAGAAAGTTAGCTGCATTTTGGACTTTCATTTAGAACCAAAAATGTGTTTAAGGAGGAGGACTTTTTTTACTGAAGTCAGTTCTAAACATGTGTTGCACAGGCTTCACAAACAATAATGGCCAATATGACCAATGTCTGCATCATCCATAATGCACCTGCTTAGTGTGAATCCCATACTTGTGGCAGTACCAGCTGGAAAAAAAAATTAAATCCTGATCAGTGCTGATGTTTTTCCCAAAAAAGTTACTTTAGTTGCAGTTCTGCTGCCACATCTACTTCATGTGCTCTCTGATGCAAGAAGCAGTTTTTTTGCTGGCTGGAAGTCCTAAGTAAGATATAAATTGTTTGAGGCACAAGAAACTATATGTCTATTTTGCTTGCTTGGCACTTGCTTAGATTATGTGCAAACTACTACTGCACTGGCATATTTCAGAGGTTGGATTTTACAACCCTGGAACTTATGTTCAGGAAGGTGTTTTTATTTTTAAATTGAGCAGTTGAGCAAACTGACGATGGTAAGGGAAGGGAACCCTACTTAGCTTGGAACTGAGAGCTGGCAGGCCTAATGGAAAACAGGGAGATGTATAAAGAGTCTGGAATAGCATATGGCTTTACACTCCATTAGCTCCCCCCTGACAGCAAAGGGGTTTTACACTTTAAAAATATAGAAACCTGCAATCACATTTGAAGTAGTTTTGTTACCCAGTCTCACTAGGATGTGGTTTTAGTTTGGGGTGGCCATCTTTTCTGGTTTTTGAGCCCCCCCGACATTCCCACTGTGCCAAGCAGCAGCAGAGCAGGTCTGGGCAGTGAGGTGCTCATGTGACCCCTGTGCCAGGTGACTTGGTAGCCTCTCTACTGCCATGTCACCCAGCTGACACAGTCCCAGCCCAGCAACTGCACCTGCATTGAGAAAGAGCCTCCAAGGGATCACTTCTGCTTTAACCATTGATATAATATTTCTCTGCATATCGAAGACGTTGTGGGAAATACCTTCCAAAATTCTTAGCATGCAAGCTGTTCACTTTATTTCCATCAGAGTTTAAATGCATGGATTTCAAATAAATCAAGCTCACCTGCTATCAGTCTCCTTTAAATCAGATTTTAGCAGTGACTGGAATGTAGGAGCTCCCCTTCTACTCAAATTGATGAGAAGCACCCTTGGATTTTTCTCCCTGGTATTTATTCTAAATTGTTCCTTTTAATTTTATTCCAATACCTTTCCTGGAACCTTTTAAACTTCATACTCTATGCTTTTAATATTTCTTATTACACTATTTTATATGGTTTGATTTCATATTTAAAATAAAATCAGATTTTTATTATTATTAATTCTAAATCAAACACTATAATGATGTACTCTTGCCTGGAAACCTTTCCATCTAACATTTACTGGAAGTCAGAGGCAAATCTCAGGCATTTCCTTCTCAAATACAGGAACATATTGGTTCCACTATAAGCATCTCAGTGGAAAAGTAAATCTGAAAAATAGTAGCATGTTGTCAATGCAATTCAGCACTGGGAGCTAAGTGCAAAATCTCAGCACTAAGATATATCATTTGATGTGATTTAAGCTGGTACAAGTTACTTGGGGTTTCTCTTCTTTTCTAAGGTAGATTTTAAAAATTCAGTTCAGTATTTGCCTGGGCAACTCTAAGGTAGATTCTTCCACTGTTTCTCCTGGACCAAAACCTTAGATGTGTATTCTGTGATTCTATAGACATGAATATTTTCCTGTATGACTCATGTAGAGAAGACTGGAAAGAGGAGAATCCAGAAAAAATCGAGATTTAGATTCTGAACTACTTGTGACTGTTTGAACAAAGCCAACTTCTCCTCCTGTATATGTGTAGAACCTCATCCACACTGGTTTGATTCAACTTGGCAAAAATCGAACTGGATTTGGCTCCTGATATAAATGCGACAATATTCATCCCATAAATGCATTGCAGTGTAATCTGCCAGAGTGTTGAGAGCTCCCATGGTAAAAAGAGCAGGCAGATGTATTAACAGTAGTTAATTTACAAATGCTAAAAAGTGGTGCTTGAGACAATGGTGCAATTTCTGAAAAGTTTTCCCCTTAGGGATCTGAAAAGGATGGCACTTTTATAGTAAAAATAAGTCATCGTTATCTGCGTTAAAAAGTCAGAAACAACTGGGACATTTTAGTATGAGGCTGATTATCATTTGGAATTGCAGAGTACTCCAGATATAAACATTTTGCCTGCAGATGTTTTCATAAACACCCATACTGGTTAATGTCTTAGCAAAGCAACAACATCCTAGATCCCCTGCAAGTTTATTCAACAGGTCTGGCAATACTATTGCTTTATGTTACAAGTGTGCTCTAATCCAATGTAACCTCTCAGTTTGTCAAGCATATGCTCTTCTTGCTACTTTCATATTCACAGGAAACCGCAGTAGCATTTCTAATTACATATTTTCTGAAATCCTATAGCCAAAGCAGCAAATGCATCCAGAACTTCAGATGTTTCAATTTCAGTTTGGTATGTGAGGGATATAATCATGTATCTGGCAACCTGCAAACATGGCAAGGCCGCTTTTCAGTCATTTCTCGTCTGTAACTGAAATGTGCAGTTGCTTTTGGCAGTAAGCATGAACACTGCAAAATATTAAACCATATAAAGACCATGGTGTGTTTAATTTCTAAAAGCAAAGCTTCTCTTCACAATTCGCTCCATTCTTTATGGGTCATTCACCCGCAGCGTAAGAAAAAAGTATTTCCTATCTTTGGACACAATCAGATAAACCAGTTGAGTGATTACTCAGAATTTTAAAAAAAAAAAAAAAGGACAACAAAAAATCCCAAAGAAACAAAACAAAACACAAACCCAAACAAAACAAAAAACCCCACCAAACCAAACAAGCCATGCCTTAAATTACACTTTATTTAATCTAGGTTAAAAATGTCCCACTTCATTTGCATGAATAGTTCAATCCAGGAGACGCTACCCTGGAAAGGCAAATTATTTCACATCTTAAATTAGCATAAAAATGGAATCAACCTACAAGGAGTGTGATGAGGGCTCAGCTAAAAATACCAGCCCTGAAAGTGTTGTGGGTTATATCCTCCTCCTGTCATAGCTAAGGAGGAAATTCCCTCTGAGCTCACTTGGGTCAGTAATTTACCCTTTGAGCTTTGCATTCCAATTAACCACAACACTGGAATTCTTCCTTCCTCAGCCTTTGTTACTCTCAATCTCTCTTCTTCCCGAATTTTTGCTCATCTTCTTGAAGTTCTGTCTTCTTTTCCAGGGACCCATTCCATGTGTTTTATTTTTCTTTATTTCTAAATTCTGTTAACTACACTTGTGCACTGGTGGATCGTAGGAGGAAAGGAAGAAGTGGGAAATGTGTGCTGGGCATCGGGAGCAGTGTTACGAACACGTGTCAGCAGGGTGGCAGTCACAGAGCACACACTTCACTGTCAGCTGCAGGTGGCCCAGCCCTAAAGGCAGGACGTAAATCCCTCCTGCCTGCAGTAACAACATCAGTGCTTCACAGTTCTCACCTGGGACAGAGATTCAGAATGGAAAACATCTACTGATTTATACCACACACAAGAGAGGATTCTTCCCACGTGATCTCTGCGTCTATGGAAAATGCCATTACAAAACACAGATTGTACCCTGAAGCGACTGCTGCAAGTCTGAACTCTCTGTATTGCTGTAAAAAAAAAGTTTAGTTACTCCCCAAATTAATATGTTACAGAAGTCTCTTTTTATTCTGTCTTTCATAGGGTTTCTGGAGGAGAACTCTTTGAACGAATCATTGATGAAGACTTTGAACTGACAGAGAGAGAGTGCATTAAATACATGAAGCAGATTTCAGAAGGAGTTCAATACATTCACAAGCAGGGTATTGTCCACTTGGATTTGAAGCCAGAAAATATTATGTGTGTCAACAAGACTGGTACAAGTATCAAACTCATCGACTTTGGACTCGCAAGAAGATTAGGTAATGAACTCTGCCTGTTTCAGTATCACAGGGGAGAAAGGGCAGGGCAAACAGCAATTCATGCTACCTGTTATATTCCTTCATGTAGAGAGAGTAAATAGATGTTTCCTATAAATATTTCTGGTTTTAGGAAAAAACAGAAAAGGGAAGAAGACATTCAAGAGTGAGAGTAGGGCATCTCATCTTCAAGAGGAGTTTGCAGTGAGATGTACACAATCTACCTGTCTGTTTCTGCAGCAGGGTATCCCTGTAGATTCCATGTAAAATACACAGTAATAGTAATGTTCAAAAATATTTGCATTTGCTACAGGAAACCATAAAGCACTAACTTTCTAACTAAATATTTCATGAATACTACAAATCCTTGAAACTTTTTTAATAGAAGGAATTAAGGTGATGCTCTAGAAGCCTTTCAGATAATTACAGTTGATTTACATTTTCCTGTTATTTTTATCATTTCTTATCTTAAACGGCAGGATATTGTCATACATGTTAAACATCCAAGGAATTCTATAAAGAGCTGTGTAATAGCACTACTTAAAAATAAAGGGAAATTCTATTTGGCAAGCCCTTCCTAAGCTGCTTTTTAACTGCCTTTTATCATTCATTTTGGTGTAAGCTTCCAACATTCTCTACACCTTGAAAGCCAAAGACCTTCAGAGGTTCTTGTCTTCACATTGTTCAGCTCTAAAAAGCAGCCCTTCAGTTGTGTTTTCAGTGTTAAACAATACCAACATCCCACACTGATCTTTTTTCATCTTGTATTTCCACAAAAGTAAAAATGAAATCATTCCAGGAATTAAAAGCAACAAAAATAGTTTATGAACCTGTTACACTGGGAGAGCTGAGATTTGTGGCTCTCCTGACAATAATTGATGGGGAGAACTTATATGAATTTCTACTGTCTGTATAAAGGGACCCACAGATGGATTCTTACTTGTAATCTTTAGCCTTCACTTGTTAAAAAAGTATTAAAAACTGTTTTTAAAACTTACTTAAAAGGAGAACAATGATTTTTGAAAGTGTACGGGTGAATTACTACTACCTACTTTTTCTTATCTGCCTAAATGCTGCTCATCCTAATTCTTTTGACACTTATGTAACAGACTACTGTATTCCCAAGAATATAATTTTACAAAAACAAGCCAGGAGTGGTTTGTTGAATGAATAGAGGAAAAGAAGTCTGCTTTGGAGAATTTTAGATTATATTCCGTTCCAAAAGTGTATTAAATGAATCTTGGTCACATGGACATTGTTAACTCAGAGATAAGATGTTTATTTTATTTATTAAAAAAAGAGATCACTGCCATTTCTGTTCCTTCACCAGTATAGAGCCAGTAGTGTTCTGGGAGCATGAACTGATCTTGTTCTTGTTCAGGAAACAGATGAACTGTTAACTAAGTTCCAGTGCTGGTGAGAGGTGTGGGAAAGATTTCAGCCCATGATGTTCCAGCTGTCAGCCTGAAAACTGTACATTTACTGCTTCACTGAGTGGATTTCATCAACAAGAGATACAATGTAAACACAAAATGCCCTTTTTATAGAAACTGCTTCAGCCACCTTTTTAACTTCAGACCACAGTTAACCCACGGTTAGCAATTGGAATATCCTGTTTTCGGTAGTCTGTTCACATCCATCAGCTTTCCCCCTTTCCTGTTAATCTTGTGGTATCACAGTGCATTGCACACCAGCTCGTGAGCTGCTCCAGTCATGCCAGAGGTAGGGAATCTCTAAACTCCAGATAACTTCTCTTGGTGTAGAAGGATGAGAGCTGTGGGCACTGGTGCTGATTCTGATTTTACAATACTGTATATTCATTTGGCTTGCTGCAAATTCTTGCCAGGTTCCATTGTAGGTATTTGCTGGGCATCAGCCTGCCATTCTGGGTAACTGCATCGTGTGTGGAGTCCCTAGGAAGAGAAAGGGCCCTTCCATTCCATGCCCAACAAGCACAAGCACTGCTTTAAATGAAGACAATTATAACATTTTGGTTCAGATGAATTCCAAAAGTAGAAAACAACTTTTACTGTTTCATTTAGTTACAAAAATTGCTGAAAACACTTTTCACTAATGCCTGCTTCTTGCCAGTTACGTGGTGCACTGAGGGCATATTCCTCCACTCGTGTTCCTTCAAAGCTTTGTGATTTTGAAATTGGCTGTCGAATTCACTTTGGCATTGATAGATGTGGGATTGGAGCCCTCATCCTACAGACCTGACCCTGACTGAGCAGAAACTGCTCAGCCAAGGGATTGCTGAAGGGAGCAGTGGCTGATTCTGCACTTCAACCTCTGAGATTCAACTTTTTGTAACTAGTGCAAACTAGTGCCTGAAAATATTCAGTGTTTTGATCAGTTTTAAAGATATTAGGATCGGCTCCTTCTGCAGTCATCTTCTGCAGCTAATTAGTTCTCTCTCACTGTCAGGAAATACCAAAGCTGCAGTGGGATATTTTCCTGACCTTTTTTGGTGTGCTGAGGAACACATGTAGAAAATTGTTTAAGATAAACTTCTTGAGGAGAAAAGAGAATGGTTTTTGAGTACTGTAAAGATTTTTTTTTTAATCGGTTGATTATACACAGTGTCAGCAACAGTTTCCAGCTAGCTTGTCAGCTTTCTATCTGAACTAAGGGATATCCAAACACAGATCCTACTTGTGTACTAAGCTTGTAAACAACTGGGTAAAGATTTGACATATTACTGCATAGAAAGGGTCTTACTCTTTTCCTTTTTTCTTTTATACACAGAAAATGCTGTATCAGTTGTTTCACACTGAATGCTTGCACTCAAATGCCATGTTTTCAAAAAAAACCCCACATTTCTCTGACCTGTGGGCAGCACATTTCATACACCAGCCTTTTGCATACACAGTTGCTCATGGTAGTTTACACTGTGCACAGAAAAGCCTCCAAACTTGGATGTGAAAGTCTGAGCCTGAGACTTGGACGATCATGATGAAGCTTTTAGAAAACAGGTTCATTGTGATAAATTTCAGTAATTTCTCGTAAGAACAGTTCAGAAAAAATCTTAGTGTTGACTTCAAAATGCAGGTGGATGGGAAAATGGGATCTCAGGCTTCCCATTGCTCTTGGGAAAGGAAGGCGATCTCTCACTCTTCGTTGCCACTGTGGAGAACACATTGCCCTTGTTTTAGGCTCAGTCATTTTAGATTGCATGTTAGAAAAAGTATCATACTTGTCGGAGTAAGAAAACTCTGGTTATGTGACTGTAGGGATGCTGTGGAATACTTTTTGAATGTGCTTTTTAAAGGATACTCAGAGACCTGACGGGAAGGTCTTGGTGTTGGTGAACTTGCTTGGGAGGATCTGGGTAATTTCCCGCAGCTGCTCCCAGGCATTCTTCTTTCTGTTTCTGTCTCTAAAAATGGGTACTCCCGGCACAGTAGGAGCAGGGAAAACATGTGAATATGATGTTTCTGCAATTAATTTACTATACCATATCTGAACAGAGCAAAAAAGGGCTTCACAGCATTTAAAATGGGAAACTGGCACAACTGCAAGTGAATTGTTGGGTTGTGCCCAAAAGTTGCCTCAAGCATGGTGTTCAATTATTAGGCAAAGTATTAAACCCATCTATGTTTCAGATTTCATTTGGTAAGTTGGGGATTTGTGTACCTCAAAAGGGTTCTAGCTCAGGTGTTTAATTACATTTCATGGAGTGCCATAAGAGCTTTCAGTGGAGCTAATTTGGGGAGTGGAGTCTGTACTGGGATCAGCATTTGTGTTGCAAAACTTGGTAAACTCTGGTAAATATAAATATTCTATTAAGATTCAGTGTTTCGGACAGGTCACTTATTTTGTAGTCTCCTCAAAACTTTGTTTTGCTGTTGTTTGAAGGTTTTTTAAGCTTTTCCCTTGATTATAGACTTGCAAATCCATGTACTCATGGGTAACCTTAACAGGAGCAGGACTGGAATGTGTTACATCTGTTTTCCTTCCCATCCATATCTGTTTTGTTTAGATGGTAATCTCTCTGGGAGAGCAATGGTTCCTCACTAGGACATTCTACTATGCCTAATCTGGCTGCTGCTCTTGCACAAAAGATAAACGTTATGCAATGAATCTCACTTAAGGCCTACACTGACTGCTCAGGCACGTGCAGACTGGACATGAGTCTCTCAAGTTAAATCCAAGCCTGTTTCAAGTCAGGAACTATTTATTTTCTGACATTTTTATATTTTTACAATACAATTCTATTACTGGGATGTGGGTTTTCTCCCCCAGTCCCTAAAGTATTCGTTAGTTTTCTTCCTTCCTAACTTTGCTTATTCTGTTATTCTTCCCATCAGATTTAGAATGGGCATTGATGAAAATGAGCCCACTGAGATTTGTCTAAGAATTTCTAACTTAATGACTTACTCTGTGTTGCAGTCTATACTAGAAGGCAGACATATCACTCACTTGCACACTGGCAGCATAATCTGGCAGTGCTTGGTTATGAACAGGATTTTCTCTTACCTCAGCACTGTATTTTCAGTAGGGCAATACTGGTGGGTGAGCACAAGAAGAATGTCAAGCCAGTTCACCTGTCTCGTTACCTCATTCTTTCAGTTCATATTGGTAGCAGTAGCTTCACTGTAGATCATTTTAAAAGCATCCACAGTGTGCATAAGCAGAGCAAATGTAGAATACCTGTGCTACGGCCAGCAAAAGTTTGGAGCAGCTGCTGACTGACAGCTGGTGATTTGTGCTTCCCCTTCACCACAGGGGTGCTTGTAGGCAGCCTGGGTTTTGAGAGCATGCCCAGGTGCAGTTTTACCTGCAAGGTGATGATCTCACTGGCACACATCATCTGCTGCTTGTCGTTTCACTGCTGGCCTGTGCCACTTCAGAGACATGCAACCCACTATTGATTGTCTTTCCTGCTTACACTAGAAGTAAATAGATTGAATTGAAATAGTTATTTCTCATTATTATAATTTTAGCACTACTGATTCTTTTTACCACAACATGCAAATTCCCAAGCTTTGATAAATCTTCGATAATTTGTGACAACTGTAGCTTCTTTCTGACACTGGAGTCCTACAGTTCTCTTGTGCAACTGCTAAAGGGATGGAGGCTCATACCCTTTTGTACTTCAGGACATACAAACCTGAATTAAACACTGATGGTTCTCCTTTTTCATAGATTTGGCCTTGTGGAAGCTCCTTGCAATAGGGACCTTCTTACGTGCCTTATACAGTACTGTGTGCTTGAGGATGCTTAATAAATAAATCTTTATTGCTGTACATGTATCAGCTAAGAAAACAGCAATTCAGGCATCATTTATTTCTTCTGATAAGGATCTTTAACAAAATCACAAATCTGAGGGCAAAACTGGTTTTTCTGTTACTGGAGAAAAATTGTTTTTAAAAATGTGCATGCAGCAGTTAATGGTTTTCTCTTTCATTCTTCACAGAAAATGCAGGCTCTCTGAAAGTTCTCTTTGGGACACCTGAGTTTGTGGCTCCAGAAGTTATAAACTATGAACCCATTGGATATGAAACAGATATGTGGAGTATAGGAGTTATCTGCTACATTTTGTGAGTACTTTGCTATTCTTAACACAAATCCTAAGGGTTACTTAACATACAAAATTTTCATCAACTTCTGAAGTTTTCTGAAGTTTTCAGACCTTTTGTGTTGTAATTAGCAGCTCCAGCATGTTTAATAAAACTTTTCTGTTCTCTGAAGGATGCAATTGGTAAACTGCAGGACTGGCAGTTCTGGAAATTCAGCTATTTAGTGTTGCACATCTTACATCATAAGCCAGCAATGCTTCATCTCATTTTAAAAGACAATGTGACTATTTTATTATTAACTTCAAACCATTTTTCCTTTCCAGATGTTAAAGAGAAATGTTTGGGCATGCACTAAATAACCAGTAATTTCCATTCTTTTATTCCAAGACAGAAAATTTTTGTGAAACTTTGGGGTCTCATGGGACACACTGAAGCATCCTAGCATTACCATATCTGTTCACAGTGCATTTTAATTTATTACCAAGCACAAGCCACTGGCTAAATACATTTTATAAGCAGCATGGATTGAGCTCATGGAAACATTTTAGAGAATGGTTAGCAGCAGCTCTTGGTTACATATTTCAGTATTAGATTTGATTTTTATATATGATTTGATACTGCATGTTTATAAACATCAACGAGGCTAGAGAAATGTATATGGAAATAGTATCTCCATGCCTAAAACAGCAGGTGGTTTTCTTCCAGCTGTGACTTTACACATTTGATGCCATATAAACAAGTGAAAAGAGAAGCTTAGTTTGGAGCATGGTTCCTCCTCCCTCGTTCCAGTTTCAGTAGTAAGTCAGTGGCAGATCTGCTTTGCACTGGGGTTTTTTTTAAGACTCCTCTCAATGCCTTTCTTCCTTTACCAAGGAGTCCCCTCTGCCCTGGCTATCCTGCTCCTTGACACACGGCAATGCACAGTTGTTGTTTGCCTCAGTTTCACTCAGTTTCTGTGCTCCTGCTTTTCTCAAGAGCCTGCCCTTGTTCATGCTCTTCTCATTTCCAAACTGAGCAACACAATTTCCTTACTTGGCCTATGCGAAAGCTACTACATCAATTCGCTCTTACTCCCAGCAAAGACTCGGAACATTTCTGTTATCTTCAGTTTCGGATGCGAAGTGTGCTCCACGCTCCAAGGTCGCTTCGCTCTGCCAGTTTATTTACAGGACTTCTATTTTCCATTCACTTCCAAGCACTTCTTTCTAGATCTTGAAAGCTCGTTTGGATGGTTCCGCGGGCGCAGTACGGCAGACCACCCGGGCAGCAGCGCGATGACAACTCCCCGCGCTCCGCGGCCCCGGGCGGGACGGCGGTGCCGGCACCGGGCCGGGCATCGCTCGGTGCCGCAGCGCCGCCTGCAGCCCACCCGCGCCCGGCCACCTTCTGGGCAGCTCCTCGTCCTTCGGGGCCGTTTGTTGGTGTCTGTGCCCGCGGCGAGTTTCCGGGTGCTCCCAGCCCGAGCAGCGAGGCACAAGTCGGTGCTGGCACCGAGTGCTCCCGGGGAATGCAGCCCGGCTGCCGCTCCAGGGCGGCGCTGCTGGGAACAGCGGCATCGGCGGAGGCAAAGCGAAGGGAGCAGGTGGAACGGGTGGAGAAAAAGCCATGTGTCTTGCCAAAGACCAGTTTGCTTCTTCCCAGGTTCTCTGTGCCAAGCGGGGTATTTGGATGCCGCACTATTCAGCTGATGGGGTTGGGGTGTTGCTACACTCACCCAGCTGTTCGGATATGCCTTGTGAAATATATTATGAAATTGTTTGCTAAGGTGTGCTTAAGCTCATTTAACCCGTCATGAGGTGGAAACTACATTACCCAAACACAACGAAAAAAAATTTTGATGCATTTCTATTGCCACAAAAATGATTAGCAGTGATAATCAGCTGTTGTCTTTCTTGCCATAAGAATAAAGTAATAGAAGTTAGGGAAGACCCGTGAGTCATTGCTTGGACTTTCCCTCTGCACCCCAGAGTGACAGGGGTTCTCCGTCTGTCTCAACTTTCTTAGAGCCCAGCTATTTTTACAGACTAACAACTATGAGCCATTACCCAAAATGAACTATCACATCATCATTACAGAATGCAAATAAAAGTCATTGAGAACTGCATCTCTCTTTAGTTGCAGCTCTGCTTTCCCATTTTGATTGTAAGCTCAGAACTTACAGAAATCTCACACCTGAAGTGCAAGACTCACTCGCTTAGCGTCTGTCTCACACACCAGCACTGTGCTCGTACTTGGGCATTTGCATCCCTCTCCCCTGCCATGGGAGTGGGGCCGTGCAGGCAGAAGAGAGCACTGGGCTGAAGGGCAGCTCTGCTACAGGCAGCTGATGGCCCAAAGCTGCTGTGTCCATCATCTGTCCCGAGGGAAATAGCAGGGAACATGTTGTGGCATCACTTGACATGACACCTGCCTGGAAAGTGACTGTGTTGCCATGATGTGCTGCACAACAGTGAATACAAACCGGGTTTAGCAGAGAGCTGCCGAAGTGATCTCTGTGAGTGAAGGGACTTCCCTGCAAAAGAATAAACGGCTGGGATGTAATCTCAAGTTGGAAGCAGGGTGACAGCACTCCTCCAAAAGCCTGCAGCAAAACCTCTCCCCAGCCCTCTGCTGTGCAGATGTAAATACAGATATTGTACTCCCTGCTGGGATACTGCATCTGCCTTCCTTGTGGCACAACTGATTTAATTCCATCCTACAGTTCATAGGTTCCCTTTCCACATTTCTAAGCTACATATTAAATCCTTTTAATCTTCCTGGATAACTTATTCAGTCCTGTCTCTTCATCTGTCTTTGTTCTTCCTTAAATTTCCGTTTGTATTCTCCACCTCATGTTTTTTATCTTCCACTTTTATCTTGTTCTCTGTCCTGTTCTGCATCACAGTACTGTTCCACATACTTAAGTTGATCTATTGCCTTTGAAATAACAGGCCACAAATATTCTTGTGTATATCATCTCCATTTATGTCTGTTTCAGTGTTTCTTTCTGCATTTACAATAATCTTTATCTAATGAAGGTTAAACCTCCTGAATTCTTTCCAGCTCTTTCTGTTCCATTTATTCTTCTGGGCATTGCTGAATTTGTGTGTTTTTTCTATTTCTAGTTCTTTTCTAATGATCAATTTGGATTGTTTTGAATATATAGTAATCTGAAGGAATTTCTAATTTTTATTTCAAACCAATTTTTAGTCTAAGGCTTCAGCACTGCATGGGCATACATTGAAGGTGGATTGCCCTTTTCCTTCAGGCACCATAGGATCTGAGTAGTTTCAGGGAGGAGTTTTCTCTGGCTGATTCAAAACCCTGCTTGCTTTCCAATAGTTCTCCTTGCTTTATCAGTGCCAGGCAGCGTTTATCTTTTCAGCATAGCTGATCTCTGTCAATTAATATTTTTTAATATACTTTATCTTAGGCTGTGTTTTAATATCACATTTGATCTTGCTGTATACTCCTTTCCTTCAGCACCTTCCTAACAGCACACACCCTGGTTCTTCAAACATTCCCTTTCCTTTTTATCCATTGTGTTGTTCATCACTGCTGTTACCCCTCCCTTGTTTGGCAGTTGGTGTTGGTTGAAAGATCTTTCGGCATCGTTCATCTTTTGGGTGTGCTGGCTTGGAACCTCGATGTAGCAAGGCACCGCTGGCTTACACTCGGCTCCATGTCATGTTACAAATTCATACCTCTTTATATTAAAGAGGCGAGAGCACTCCTTGTTCTTTCCTTAAACCAAGTTAGGAAGGCTTTAATGTCAGACTGTACTGCTCAAAGAAAATGTTTTATTTGTTCAGTGGCACTGGCAAACTGGGGTTCCTCATTAACCCACTGGACATGTGAAACAAGGATGAGAACACCAATAGCACCCTTGCTTCAGCAATGAGCTGTCTTCCTTTACATGGACTCAGTGGTCTGCTTCTTCCAGAGAGGAGCGGTGTGGGAGCCAGTCAGCCCTCAGCTAAGTGTCCCATGGATGTGTGTCCTTGACAAAGTATCCTCAGACTATTTATTTGCTTTAGTTCACTTGAAAAATAATTAATTCACTACATGATCTCCAGGGTGCAGGTGTCATCATCATGTGCTTATTTGACATGCCCTGCCCAGGTTTATCAGAAGCAGGTACCGAGATCTGTTCACACTGAGATCTGTTACTTTTTTTGCACGGCCAGTGCAAGGCAGAGCCTGTAAGGAGGAGCTGAGCGCCAGCGCTCCCAGTCAGTCGATGCTGCAAGCACTGCTTGCAGAGGAGTGCTCACAGTCTGACTCTTCGAGACAAGCAGCAAAGAGCAAAGCCATCCTCCCTGGATTAGTGGGAATCTTAATGCGGAGATTTCCAGCTGAAATACCATGGTGTTTGTTACATAGGCAGTGAGATTTGCATCCACAGTGGACCCTTTTCATCTTAACATTTCTAAGTCTGCACTCGGAGGTTTGTTAGAACAGACCAATAAATGTTAAGGAACTCTTAGAGGATAAAATATATTTCTTCTTTATTTAGAAGTGGAAACTGTGAAAGATCTTCTAAACAAATGGTTCTTAACATGCCAGGAAGATGCCTGGTAAAGTAGCTGGAAAAATGTTTTCAGTAAACAGCCTGCTGCTTGTCTAAGAGTAACTTTGCAGTTTAAGCTCAGTGTTAATTTTCTGGAACAGTAGCTCATCTTTATCACTTCAGCATTCCAAAAAGAAATTGTTTCCATTATCTGTCAAAAGAGTTGCTGGACCATTATTACTTTAAATGGCAATTAGGAAATGAACAACCAAGACTTCAGTCAGTGAAATCTGTGCTAGAGATAAACATTTCTGGCAGTAATCCACACTAGTTGCTGGATTTTGTTTTCTGACTATAGAAAAGGATCTAGTTCTCCTTAGAAATATTTCCACAACAAGGCAACTGATTCACAGTGTAAAACTGTAGTAGAGAGAGAAAATCCTTTTAGCTTTATAAATCTGCAATAGCAGATTCAGAAATACAAAAATAGGTTCATTGAAATGTTTGAATGGGCACTGTTACACTGGTGTTTGGAAATGATAAAATGAGTGGAGACATAATTGAGACCCACCTGGTCATTTACCAAATGCATGGGATTGAACAATCCTACTACAGCATTTAAAATTTTATCAGATAATTCTGTTGTACAATTCTAAAATTTTAGAAAACCAAATACATGCACACAAAAACAACCCAAACAAAACAAAAAACTCCCACAACACGCGAAGAATTGTCCCCCTTCTCTAATCTTCTCATCCTTTCATCCTCACCCTTCAAAAGCTCTGGGACATGCAGTATAAGCACTGCTCCTTATGGCACTGTGGAGCAGTGGTGTTTCCACATGAAGCAATGTCTCTGTACCTATAGCAGGTTTTTTAGCATGCATATGATGTCTCAATACTGCAGCTTTAATCTCTGGAAACAGGCCAGAATCTTGTCTAATGTAGTGCAGGAGCTGCACAACACTATTTGTGGTGATACTATGCAGAGGTCACCTCTGACATACTTCGATCCAGTATTGAAGGGAAATGGGATCGGTGTTGCTCCAGCTGCCCAAGTGTGTCCTCTGGAAGCTTAACTGGATGAAGAGAAAATGTGCATCTCATTTTTTGACAATGAGCTAGAGCAATACCTCACAGACCTGTCATTGTAAAAGCTGCTGGCTTGGCTGCGACTGTTGTTCTTACTACGAGGTGAAAGAGAGATGACCCAGCAGTCAGTATGTGGAACCCAAATCAGAACTGCTGCCTGCAAGAGATTTTTTCACTTTCTAAAACGTTATGGAGAGCACTGACATTGTCATAACTAAGAAACTCCTCAGATGTCGGAGAGGAGGTGGGTGTAAGGCCCTGCAGGAGTGCCTTGTGGATTCCAGGACAGAGATTCCCGTGCCTCCCAGCTGTACCTGGCTGGGAGGGCGCGCAGGCAGAGCGGAGCCTGGCACAGAGCCGCAGCTGTGCCAGCTCTGCAGTGCTGTCAGCATCAGGCACAAACCTCCTCTCCTTCAGCACAGCAAGTGTCAAACATAGGGAACAGTCGTGGTAAAGTTGCTTTATGGGAGCATTTTTTGGTGTGTTCACCTTTCAGCTTTTGGTAACTTGTGCCTGTTGTATCTTCATTAATGCGTTTATCCCACCTTACACATTTACAAAGTCAGGCTTCTCTGTTGCATTTGAGTGCACCACATATAATGGAACATAAGACAGAAAATACATTCTGTTCTGATTTACCTTATTCTGCCTGAGAACAAACAAACCTTTTATCTTCAGCTCATGTATTATTACTAAGAAGTTTCTGAAGTATACATGTAAGATTCTAGACTCTGCTGTACTGCACACAACTTCCAGAAATGGTAAAAGATTTAGTGTCTGCTCTGTGTGAGACTTCAAAGAGTCTGTGTTTCTGCTTTGCTTATAAAATATAATGCTTAGGAACAAATTCCCAATCAGATTTTGAATGTAATTAGATTCAAAAAAGAAGCAAAATAACTTTGAAGGAGGACATCATTCTGATATTATTAATCTAATAGCTCACTTTATTTGACCCCAATCTTCTTTTTATCCAGTCTATTCTGATATGCAGTGTCATCATGACATTCATATAGTATTATATCCATGTAGTGTTTTCAGAACCCTAATAAATTAGTTATTTTCCTATATTTAAAAGAAAGGAGTTGTATTGTTGAAATGTAACTGGTTAACACAATTGTACAGAGAAATCAAATAAAGTCTGTAAAAATTAATGAAGAATAGGTTATTCTGTAAATTTCCCGCCAGGAGGACCTGAAAAAGTGAATAACTCGTAGTTCTTAGGAATAAGCAACCTTTCACCTCTTAGTTTTTACTGAAAGGGTGATATATACAGGCATCAAAAGTATCCAGATGCACAGTGTAATAAAGGATAATGCTCAGCTGGAGAAAGAGACTGCAAAAATGACACCATCATGTTCTGTAATTGCCTTTCACTGGCAATTTATCCGTTACATTGTATAAAAAGCCTTGGAAGCTCAGCCTAGGTTATAGGAGAGCGATATTTCCATTTCATGCATCATCGTGACTGATGGAGAACATAAAGACCAAATTACTTCTGGATGCATCTGCATAACTCCACAGCCTGCAGTGATGCAGCACTGTTTTATCTGTCTGTATAACTCAGGGTGGGTTTGTTTACAAAATAGCCCTGTGAATTTCATTATTTCAATATGCATCTTTCTTCTTGGACTCTCTCTGCAGGAGTAGATGGAATAAAATGTACAAAAAAACCTTGGTTTGACAGTAAAGGCAACAAAACCACCCTGAAATTAGATGATCTCCAGAGGTCCCTCCCAACCCTAACAAGTCTGTGATTCTGTGGAAGTGCCAGGGGGAAAAAAAGATATTCCACTGGGTTTGGTGTGAAAAATCCAGTATTAGTTATGGAGAACAAACAAGTCTTTTAACAAATTACTTTTCTCCAATATCACCTAATTCTAATTCTCCTCAAAAATGTCTTGGGAAAAGAGAAAGAAACTGGGAAAATGTGCCTTTCAGTTTTGCTGGCAAAATTCTAGTTTCCTTCACAGAAGACTATATGCAGTTAGTTTTGGGTCCTTTTTTATTTTAGTTTTTAAAGTGAGCTTTTGTTGATAAAGAACTGCAGAGCACAGGGGAGGTCACACATGATTTTAACTTGCTCCTCTGGTAATTTGCAAACTGACATGGTTTGTTGTGTGTCTGTGTGTCTGTTCCACGCCCAGGGTCAGCGGACTTTCTCCTTTCATGGGAGACAACGACAACGAAACCCTCGCCAACGTCACCTCAGCAACGTGGGACTTTGATGATGAGGCTTTCGATGAAATCTCTGACGATGCCAAGGACTTTATCAGCAATCTACTAAAGAAAGACATGAAGTAAAGCTGCTGGACTTGCTGCACTTTCTGTGTTTGCATTTAGCTGAAGTTGCCATTCGTGTTTCCCCCTGTGAATCTCCGCATGGCCACAGCACCTCTGGCCATACTTTATAAGGAGCTGTGCGTGCTCTGTGTGTGCAGTGCGCTGTGTTCCACGGGTGCAGGGGCTGAATGAAGCGTCTGCTTCACCCGGGGCTTTTGTGTGGCCACTCTGATCCCTCCTGTCGTGTGACACACATTCCTGTGTGACATGTCCTGTCTTGCTCTGAATGGGGTGCAGTTTTGCCGTGTGTCACTTTTAAGTGCGGTACCCCTGAGTAGGCAGCTTCCCTATAAATGTAGCAATTGGGCAAGAAAAAAAAAATCAGAGTTGGAAGCCCTGTTTACAGAAGTGTCTGAACAAACCAAGGAAAGGAAATGTGCTTCTTCCAGTGAGTCTGCAATTGGATGGATGGATGGAGAACAGAGGGTTATTTATCTGTGTACCCTGAGCAAACTGAAGAATAGGTGTGGCAAGATATTTGGACATTTCTGTTTTGTTAGATGTTCAGGAGGGTATTAAGTGGTGGGAAGGGGAATCTCTGTAAGAAGGAAAGGAGATCTGGGACAGGGTTCTGCCAGCATGAAGCATCTGAATCATTGCCATTGTGGCTCTGCTGTATGTGTTCCGTGCCTAAAAGATAGGCGCTTTGTTTAATAGTTGTTTTATTAACTCTTAAAAATGCACTTAAAACTTAAAAAGTTTTCTCTCAAGATCTACAGAAATAGTGAAAGGGAGTTTAGGAAGTTAGAATGGCTGGGAAAGCAGAGCCATGTGATCTTTGTTGCTAAATTTAGGAAACAGATCAGCTCCCAGCAAAGAGAGCACAAAATAATGTTACAGCAGGTGGGTTCCTCTCTTGTTTTTGACAACACTGACTGGTCTTTTTATACAAAAACAGGAGTCGCTTCAATTGTACTCAATGTCTTCAGCATCCCTGGCTCCAAAAAGACACCAAAAACATGGAAGCCAAAAAGCTTTCCAAAGATAGGATGAAGAAATATATGGCCAGAAGAAAATGGCAGGTAATGAGGAGGACATGGAATTGGGCTGGATATCCTAATAAGCCTCTTTATTTTTAACATTTATGATTCTGGGGAATGCGTCACACCAGGGAATTTCTGCTGCTGGTGAAAGCTCCAGTATGGCCAGGGTGGGAATGCAGGACAGCTCCAGTATGGCCAGGGTGGGAATGCAGGACAGCAGGTCTGGTTCCTGCAGCTGGGCAGTAGGAGGGTGCACAGCTGCACATGGATTACACAGGATGATCCCGTTTCAGACTACTAAAAGGCATATGAGCTCAGGTATAGTTTTTCCTACTCTTCTGGGGATATGCCTCTCTCTTCCCTGCCCTCTCTATGCCACTAAGGACTGGGGGGTTGTGTAATTCTTAACAAACCTGAACACTTCAGGTAAAGCCTGCCTGGCCTCCCTAAATGTGCCTTATTTTGTGGCAGTTTCATTCTACTAAGCCAAGAGTTCTGTCCTGTTGGAACCCCAAGCTCTCCATGAATTCTATCAGATTGGTTTAATAATTTTCTTTAACATATTCAGTCTCTGTATCTTCTTTTTTCCTAATGCTGAAACTGGAGTAGCAGGTCCATCTGTGCCATGCTGATAGCTACAGGAATTGCTGTGTGAAATCCTGGATCCTTTTGAGTAGCCTACAAAATATTAATTTATGTAAATCTACCTTATATTCCCTCTTATGTTCTACTGTACATGTTTCTTGAAGCTCATGCAATACAAGTGTCCGTACTACGGCCCTCACAGTCTAAGCGTATTTTAGTAGCCTGGTGGTTGATCCTCGATCCTGTCAGAGGTCTGCTCCCATCATGCAGATGGTGCTTTCTCATTCATTTCATATCAGCTCGTTATTCATGCTGGATGAAATTCAGCCCAGCCCATCAGGCTGTGGAGAGAGGCGTCCCCCACCAGAGTTCAGTTCCAGTTACACAGGACAGGGCTTCTCTGCCGGCCCTCCTCTCGCACAGTGCGTTTTATCCGCAGCTAACAGAGACATTCATTTAGGTATGAGTTCATCAGGGGAAGTTTATATCTGCAACTAAATTTGGTAATTCAGTCCAGCCTGCTCTGTCTCTCCTAGAACAACAGAGCTATATATAAGCAGTTTGTCCACCAATTCCAGCGAGGTTTGCAGAGATCCCAGATAATTTGTCCGAAGCACGATTGTTGCAGAAAATCACATGCCTGTTGGATTGGATTGATCAGAAGCCTTTTATGTTATGTCTTAGAAAACAGGCCATGCTGTCCGAGCAATAGGAAGACTGTCGTCCATGGCAATGATTTCTGGTATGAGTGGGAGGAAGGCCTCTGGGAGCTCGCCTACCAGCCCTATAAATGCAGACAAAGCAGAGAATGAAGGTAAGGAATTTTTCTGCCCCATATTTTTACCTGTCTCTGAACCAATCCTACTAAAACTTTTAGCAAATTGCTAGAGACCAATCATCGAGTTGGATATTCCTGCTCTCTCTCTCTCTCTATCTTCCTATTTTTTAAAGAAATCTGTCAAAAATTCACTATTCTTATATTGTTCTGCTACTCAAAATGCCACAGTATAAGCACAGGCAGTAAACTCTTTTCTTTTTAAAGCCAAAGAATTAAGGCAGATTTGTCAGCTGCACTTTCTCTGAGTTTGGGAATGCATGTTTATACAAAGATGACAGTGATGTATTGCCTTCTCATGCGAGCCAGCAAGCAATAAAGTATTAACACTTGCTGTAACCATGACACACACCCTGCCTTAGCCACGCTCCTCAGACAGGGCATTTAAGGAAATGTCTGCATTATTCCCCCATGTCCCGAGATGAAATGTGGATTTGTGGTGTGTAACAGTCAGAGGTGCAAATGTTTGAGACTGCTGAAAATCAAGCAAGTAATTTTGACAAATCCACGTAGACTGTGGGCCTGATACAAGCGGAGCTGGTTTACCCCTCTGACTAGAAAAAGTCCAGGTTCGGTTAGAAACAAATTCAAGGGAAAAATACCAAGGATCCGTAGCGTGGTGGCCCTGCACGTCCTTTTCTTTCTATTTATGGCCTGAATCCTTGTTCAGCTGCAAAAGTCTGGCACAAAGCTAAGCAGCCAAGGTCCTCGCTGTCCCGTTAGTCCGACAGAATTAAGTGGAATAAAAGATGCTTTCATTACCATCTAGTAATTAAAAACTAAAATACATCTTTTGAGAACATGCCCTGTAAAATTGTTCACTACCTCTTTGCTCTCCTCCAGATGCATTCCTCGAAGAAGTGGCTGAAGAAAAGCCCCACGTAAAGCCATATTTTACTAAAAAAATCCTTGACATGGAAGTTGTGGAAGGAAGTGCTGCTAGATTTGACTGCAAAATTGAAGGTACTTTGAATCAGCATGTCTCTTTCTTTCTTTCCTTCCTTGTCAGCTTTCTACACTGGGCAGTTGTTTCACTTTTTCAATTTTTTCTTCTGTATTATTGTTGAGTTGGTGCCATTCTGCTTTACCAATATCTGCATGTCACAGCATGAATGTGTTGCAATAACAGAAATTATTTGGAGCTTGTTCTGTGCTTGCCATAGAACAGAAATCTCCAGGAGTCCACGTGTGAATCACTAATTTAGAATAGCAAGTGGGAACTGTCATATGATTTTTGAGGGCAGCAACAGTAAAAGCAAGATGCAAAGTAGAACCATAAATTCCAAGAGTACACTCTTAGAGAATGCTAGCCAGAGATCAAGAATTAGTAGGAGGTCAGTTGTCTGAAATGACAGACCAGTTTCAGGTCACCTCAAGATAACTTTAAGCCATACATACATTTTATTAAAAGCAAACAAGTCCCTAACTGCACGAGAAGTAAAAATAATATTCTTGTGCTGGTCACATAAGTCACATCTAGTAAATACTGGACTGTTGTCTGGGGGTTTTTAACTTATGAGTTCAAGAAAGCAAACTCAGACTGGAATATGCAAAGTGTAAGTTTATGAGAAGAAACTTAAGGAGTGTGGGTTTGGTCAGCCCAAAAGTCTAAAGGCCAAGACCACTGGCACTTCTACTGCAATGAGACTGAATCTTGTGTATCTCAGCTATGAATGAAAACTAGAAATTTGGAAAGAAGCGCTGTGAAAAATGGGTAGAGTCAGTACCATCCTGCATGTGTACAAGTTAATTTATAATCTTAAAATGCGGCTCAGAAAGTGCCTCATGGACTTTCTGCTTGTTTGTTTCTGTGCTCCCAATCTTTCCCTGCCTGTTTCCTACCTCACAGTGGAGATGTGGAGATGGATTATTATTGCTGATGGATGCTCAGTGTGAGGGGTACGTGCACAAGTACTGCATGGAATAAAACAGATGGATGTACCACAGCTGATGTTCCAAACTTTGGAGTGTATTGCTGTAAAGTTCGCTGTGTATTAGGGATTCCTGCACTTTATTTCTGCTCAGTGGGAAGTTATCCTCCCACCACAGTCCAGAACTTGGCTGTGACCACAAACCTTCAATTTGTTACAGCAGCCAAGAGTACTGTATAAGGGATTGTTCTGCAGCAGGCATTGTACAGCGCTGCTCTGGAGGCTTAGCAGAGCCAGTTGCTTCACAAAAGGCTCTGAAACTCCTGTTGAGATGCACAATCAAAATGCTTTTCTTAGACTTCCTCGCTTACCCTAAAAAACCCAGAAAATGGGAGTGCAATGTACAGGACAAGCTGGCTTGTAAGGAGCAGATTAGGAGGAGGAAGATTCAGGATAACCACAGCAAAGCAACCTGAGAAAGATTAAATTGTAGTTACAGCTCAAACCAGCTTACCCTTGAAATTCTGAATCTCTGTGTTGGGAACTGTCGTCTCCAGAGAGGCTGCACTGTAACGTGAGCCTCAAATGCACAGTCAGGAGTTCCCCACTGGCTGGTGGCTACAGCACACAGAAAGCTGCCTGCAGGCACTGCTGAAGGAGCGGAAGGAGGAATCCAGCAAGTGCCGCAGTGCTCACTTGCAGGGTTTGCTATTCATAGAAAACAGTTTCAGGTAAACGCCAAGTAAAAAAGCTTCACATCACCTACATTTACTTTACCTAGAACTCAACGAAATACTTGTCTGTCAACACACTAGCACGTCCATACACAAGGAATTAGAGCGTAAGGTAATTAGCACTGAGTTAATGCTCGTTTATTGCAGACGCTGTTCTCTCTCCGCTCTTCCAGGCTATCCCGACCCTGAGGTGATGTGGTTCAAGGATGATCAGCCTGTCAAGGAGTCCCGTCACTTCCAGATAGATTATGATGAGGAAGGGAACTGTTCTTTGACTATTTCTGAAGTATGTGGGGACGATGATGCCAAATACACCTGCAAAGCTGTTAACAGCCTTGGGGAAGCCACATGCACCGCAGAGCTCCTTGTGGAAACAATGGAAACAAAAGAAGGAGAGGGAGAAGGAGAAGAAGAAGACGAAGAGGAGGAAGAATGAAACAAGGCTAAAAAAAAATAGAAAAAATATATTTAAAGACTCTCCTTATAAGGCGCAGAAAACCAAGTTATCAAAAGCACCTTGTGTGAAACGTAGGTCTTTGGGGGGTTGTTATTTCAGTATGATCAGTTGATACCTGTTAGCTTTATGTATGGGCATTACTTCAAACCAGCAGGCATTTTTAAGTTGATAGCATGATTGGATTGACTTTAAGCAAGCCATCAACTAAGTTGCCCAGACTACTTTTAAAGTCAAATGTATGGAAACCAAGTTATATTCTGAAAATCTTAAAGAAAAATAGTCTATTTACTGAGCTCATTGCTCTTTACCATCACTTTTCTCAGCCAAAACTGCAGCTAAGTTGGCTCCCCGAGATCTACTTTAAAGGAATCATTGGCCAGACATGCAGTGAATCTCTCCAGTCCTAAGGAATAGGCTGCTCCCTGAGCTGTATCTTCTGTAAGGGAAGGTTTGACACAGCCAGCATTGCAATTTGTGTGTTGGCATGGTTCATTTCTCATTTGCTTTAAGCAAAGTCTCACAGTCCAAACTTCAGACACATTTACTGCCTCTGTCAGTGAGCTGTTAGTGCCCTTGTATTACTGGCTAACATTAAACATCCAGGTGGTTTCCTGAGATACTCCTGCTCTTGCTTTTAGCCAGCTGATCCCACTTTCCCTTATGGAGCCTGTCACTTCACTGCAGTTGCAGCTGCCTACTTAAGAAACAGACTGAAAACACAAAGACTGAGAATATTTTCTGTATTTCTGGTCAGTCTAATAATGACTTATGATTCATATATATGCTGCTGTGAAAAAACAGGTTATTGCACAATCAGTGATTTCTCTGTGCATGTGTGTGAATGGAATCCCAGGTTAGTTAAAGTTTTACTTGCATTTATTTGGCAATTTCAAAACAGATTTCAACTGATGATAAGCTGGAAACTCCCACAGATTTTTCGAGTAGCCAAAAAGATAGTAGCCTGGATTACAAACTCCTCTATTCTTAGCAATTTCCAAAGAATCTTAACCTATATAGGACCTATTTCTACCTTACGAGCTTGACTGTCTTCTTTTTGTCTTGAACTTGCACCAGTAAGGCTGTTGCGTTTTTTAAAAACGCAGAAAAACGAAACAAACAAAAAAAATCCAAACCCCGTTTTCTTCTCAGAAATGGTTAATGCACTCAGACTTAGTAACTTTGCTTTCCTTTCACAGTATCGGCACTTTTTAATTTTTTTTTGTTGTTGTTCAGAGGTAATATCAGAGGCTGCAAGGTGATTATGCATAATCCAAAACCAGTGTGTCTTATATCTATGTATCATTCCAAAAGTGATTCTTTTTCTTTTCCACTTTTTGTGTGTAAAGTGCAACCATTTGCATTTAAAAGGTTACCTCTTTCAAAAAAAGACATTACCTTAAGTCCTCACCATTCAGTAGTCAGTGTACTTTAATACAGGTGTGTACATTATCAACCTTAGGTTGTTTGGTATTACCTAGTTGTGTATGTGTTTCATATGATTTGCTCTTCTACATTCAAAGCTCAACTAATGTGGATGACACGATGGTTTGTAACTGCTTTACTCTTTGTTGCTGAATTCAGATTGCCAGCATGTCTTTTCTTTTTGATTGATAAAAACTTCTTGTTATACTAAACACAGTATTGCCACAATTCCTTATACAGAAACGTTTTGAATCTGATTTAGAGCATACAGAGCTTTCCTCACTTTTTTTTTTTAATGTTTTAGGCAACAACGGGGTGTATTTTGTACCTTAATAAAAATATGCTAATGTTCTCCCTGTTTGTGAAACCATCAGAATTGCAAAGATGAGACCGCTACGGCTGTAGTTACTCACGGTTCCTAAATAAATACTACCACAAAGCACACTCCTCGTATGCTCTATTGCAACGTCACCGCGTTCATCTTGGCCAAGCCTCTCCTCCTGCCCCAGGAGCTGCTGGGCACACAAACCGATGAGGTGGCAGCAGTGAAGCCTCCCTGGTGTCTGTGGTGCTGCCGCCCTTCCCCTGCCCTGGCTCGTGCTGTGCAGAGGCTGCTCTGCCCCAGTGCCACCAGCCCCAGCCTGGGGCTGGCACTCGTGGCCTTGTGCTGTGTCACATCTCCAGCGTCATCACAGGCCTCCCTGGGAACGTGGATGGGGCACCAGGGTGGCTCTGGGTTTGTTTTACAGTTGGGAATTCCCTTATGGTGGGGAAACGTAGAGTTCTGAAAGAGGGTAGGAGGAAGAGAGAAAAAAGTCAGGGAAGTCTCAAAGTAGATATGGAGTTACATCAATATGTCTAAAAACTGCAAAGATGGACATAAAGACAAATCTTCTTGTGCTGCCTTTATGCAGACTTCTGCTATCAGGCAGCCCAAGACACCACGGACCATGCAGGACCACACAGAAACTCCTTAAAGCAAAGATTGTGCAAACACCCTGCTTGTAGCAACGTGTTTCTTGAGCAAGTCTTCAGCCCTTCAAACAGTCACCTCTGCAAGGTGTGCCCCAGTGTCTTGTGAATGTATCTGGCTTTGTTCAGTGGCTGCTGGTTTCCATCCAGGTAGGCACACGCCTGAAGCAGGAAAAGGTCTGGCTCTGAGGGGCTGCTCTGTGGGCACGGCAGGGTCTGTGGGTACACCGACTGGGTGTCAAAACCCACGGACTCAGTATTGGTGTTCCTGCACAGATTTTCCCTTTCCTCTGCTTCACTAGTCCTTTTGTGTTCCATAGGCTACAAACTGCCTATTTTTCTTTTGTCCCAAGGATATTCCAAGGAGTTTACCCTCTGGCTTCCTATTAACATCCACTCTAGTCTGCAGGAAACAATGACCTCTACTTCCAAAATTATGTGACAAGCATCTAATTCAGCTCTGAGCAATTGACTCCAAGCTGTATTTGACCTTGAATTTTCTGTTTTGTTTGAAGAACAGAATTCTATTTCCACTGAAGAAAGCTATTTTATGTACTTGAAACCCTGTCTCATTTTGCCAGCCATGGTCTAATAAAAGGCATTACCTCTTCCTATAAACCTTGTGTAATGTTTGCAGAAATTTACTCTTGGGTGTCATAGGGCTGAAACCCCAATAGCAGAGGTTATGCAAGACACTGGTACTGCCCAAGGTGGACCAGTTAATTCTCCTTGTATTTCTTTTATATGACATTCAGCCTTCTCAAGACACATGGAGAATTTGGGACTGGCTGCTGTTTTTCACCACTCGTGTTTCTGGATTTGCGGAAACTTAATTTACTTAATGACTGTCCTGTCCAACCTCCTGAGCATCCTGTGCACATTTCTGGTTGATGAGGAGACCTTTGCTAATTGCATGCATGGCATGCAGACAGCTGCGTCCCTGCTTCCCTTTGCTGACAAGGAAGACAGCACCGGACTCCATAGCCCTCTCCTCTGCAGTGTCAGGCTTTGAAAACAAGAGACCTTATTTTTTCTTTGCTTGCACACATGAATAATGAATGATTTGTTTCTCTAAAATTTCTTGGTATATTTATTGAAACATTGCACTAAAACATAGCTGTTTGAAAATGGAATTCTCATGTATCATCTCTGCATTTTGATCCCTATTGTCTGCAAGAGACATGCACATGAATTTAACAGGCCACAAAAATATTCATGTGGAAGCAGAATTTTCTGAGATGGGGAGTGAGGCTTATGCTGTTATTCTGCACTGCTCATAAAGGGACTGCACCATGACATGCCTGGGAAATAAACCCAGAGATGTTTATGGGAGTGGAGAAGTAACTCTGCGATGTGTTTACAATTTCTGTAGCGGAGGAAAAATAAAAATTCTTCCATTGTAGCTGTTTAGAAAGGCAGTTCTGTCTGCCCTGAGGAGGATGCTTCAGTGTTTGTTGCTTGGAAAGTAATGCTTTCCAGGCTTCTGCTCTTGTAGAGAGCTTCGGCAGGAAATGAGTTACAACTTGTTACTCACACAGGATCACGGAATTGTTAGGGTGGGAAGCGACCTCTGGAGACCATGCAGTCCAACCCCCACCTGAGCAGGTGACACAGGAACGTGTCAAGGTGGGTTTGGGATGTCTCCCGAAAGGGAAACCACGACCCCCCTGGGCAGCCTGTCCCAGGGCTCTGTCACCCTCAATGTAAAGAAGTTCTTCCTCATGCTGAGGTGACACTTCTTGTGTTTTAGTTTGTGGCCAATGCTCCTTGTCCTGTCCCTGGGCATCACCGAAAATCTGACGCCATCCTCTTGACACCCTTCTTAGGGATATTTATATGAATTAATGGAGATCGCCTCTCAGTCTTCTCTCCTCTGAATTATATTATAAAAGTGATGAAAACCTACGAGATATTCCAAAATTAACCTCACCAACTAACGCCATTACCGTCTCTAAGGACAGTCAGACCTATTTCTCCCTGCAGAGGGGCGTTTTGAACCTGTCCTAGAACGCGAGCGAACGGGTTGCTGCTTCCCGGCCGGGGATTCCTCCCCGACTCCCGGGAACGCCGCCGCTCCCGGCCCGACCCCGGCCGGCCCCGCCGTGCCCGGTACCCGGTGCTCGGTACCCGGTGCCCGGTACCAGGTGCGCGGTGCTCGTTGCCCGGTACCCGGTGCCCGGTACCCGGTGCGCGGTACCCGGTGCGCGGTGCTCGGGGCCGGGCGGGTCCCGCGGCTGCGCGGAGCCGCCCCCGCCCTGCCCGGCCCAGCTCGGCGGGAA
>VYZT01039644.1:52360-80846 GCA_013400735.1 Pomatostomus ruficeps
AGGGCAGGGCAGGGCGCCTCGGTGAGCGGGGCCGGGCGGAGAGCAGCGGCCTCTCCAGCCGCCGTGCCCGCGCTCCCGTCCGTCCCGAGCCCGTGCGGCTGCACCGCCCGGGTGCCGGGTCCGGACGCGTGGCTGTGCCCGTGTGCCCCGCGCTGCCGGTGGTCCCGCACTTTGGATGACGCTAAAACGCAGAGCCGACCCCTCGCTCGCTGCTCCTGCAGGAGGGGCTCTCCTGCGCGTACGTGCACAGTTGCCTTCCCGCTGTCCCGGCCCTCCGCCGTGCCCTGTGGCGATAATCCAGGCTGGGTGCCGGGGGTCTCCCGGAGCCTGTCCCTGGTGCGGCCCCTGCCCAGCCCGGGCCAGGCCTCAGCAGCTCCTGGCCGGGTGTGACCCCTCAGCACTGCCCGACCCCTCCGCAGCTCCGCCTCCCTCACTTGCCCCTTTCAGAACGGGTTCTGCACAGCAGCACAAGTGCGCGTTCCCTGGGAACTGCCGTGTTTTATAATTGACACCTTAATTTGCTCTGCAGCAATTTTCACATCCAGGTGGCTGTAGACTCCTTTCATCACTATGTCTGTGGTGTAGATTCCAGCAGTTTTCACTTGAGAGGGGACCCTAAATTCAGGGAATTTATCCACCCACAGTAGTAGTTAAAGGCAAAGCTCTTGAGCCCTGCAAGATTTCTCCATAAACCATTCAGCTGCTCTGTAATTTGAGGTTGAAAGCTGCTGTTGGGACATGTGAGCTCCTGGGCCAGCTTGGTGCTCTGCCCTTGCTCTGCGTGGCAGAATGCGGACTGGGGCTAAATGGTGCTTGCTCAGGTGTGTTCTTAGGCACAGAAATAAAAATAGCGACGAATGGGGACTCTCGAGAGAAAGAAGACTTTTTTCGTACCTTTTTTTTTCTAACATGTCTGTGGCGTCTCACTGGAATCCAGATAAAAATAAAACCGTCTTTTGAAAGATTGAGGATATTTGGGTGGGAGGAGAAAAGAGCCTTTAAAATGGATCCCAAATGAGTGTGTTTTCTAGGTAAACCCTGGCAAGGTAAGGAGTCAAACAGAGTAGTGTCATGTTTGGGGGGAAGGTTAGCGCAGAATTAATATAGATACGATTTACTTCAGTAGGGCAGTTGGACATGAAGATTCTTGTCTTTGCTGGTGACAGCTGGTGCTGTTTCAGCTTACAAGATATTTACGCTTGTGTGCATCAAAGGTAGGGGTGCAGGGAGAGCTCAGTTCTTGTGAGGTGCTTGGTACACCCGTTATCCAATAGCTGTGTTACTGTGAAATGTTACTAAGCAGGTTTATGGCTCCATAGGATATTTGCTGGGTATTTCACTCAGAGGGCAATGATAATGATTTAAATAATCTGTTGTTTCAGAAATAATTACGTGAGTAATACAACACCTTGCAGGCAGTCAGGAGGGCTTTGCAGTTTTGTTGTGGTATCCCTGCACAATGTTAACAAGTTCACCTCTCTAAGCTCTCCTAAGAAATAAGAGCTTTTCCCTGGTTAGTTTGCTGCTCATATGCAATTCACTTGTGTTTATAAAAGATATAAAAAAACCTGTGAGAGAAGCTGTGGCATAAATGGAAAGATTTTTTCGTGGTCGTGAACTTTCCCCCTGAGCATGGGAAATTTCTATTTCTTCAGAAGAACAAATAAAAAAAATTCAAGTGCTAGAAACTCAGAAATAAATAACATAAACCTCTGTTTAGCTCTCTGTTGTCATGTAAATCTTGATCATGATGTTACCCATTCCTTGATTTACACCAAACCTCCTGGAAAATTCCACTGTTGGGTGGGATGTGATTTATGGTGCTTTAACATGAGCTGCTTTTTTCTGGACATGTTTGTGACGATTTCTGCAATCTGGGGAGTTACCATAGGAGTTCTGTGATCATGGTGATATCGGTGTTGTCTCTCACTTTTCTTTTGGGGTAGGTCACCCAGGGCTCTCACTGATAATTTGTCTTCAAATGGATGAGAGGAGTTTGTGCTTCCTCTGGTACTGCTGAAATTCCACAATATACAAGGTTGAGCTTAGGAAAAAAGCTGAATTTATTTCTTGTTATTATGACACCTTTTAAAAAGGTAGTTTTTCTGGAGCTGGTTGATGGAAGTCCAGTTGTCCAGATGAAAAGATCAAAAGATTGATACACAGCTGGTGGCAGTGATTAGTTCCTGACCCCATGTCCATCAGAGTGCTCAGACTTAATTTCTCAGACTGCACTGCCTTGGAAAGAGAATTGTGAAAAGAAAAAACAAAAAATTCAAGGTCCCCAGATGATGAAGTGATGCTGTAAAAGCACATAGGAATTTTTTTTAAGTGTTTGTTTTGGTTTGGTTTACAAAACACTTATAAACTGAAGCACACAACAACATTGTTGTGCAGTAAATAGGTGTTAAGGGAAATGTTTTAAAACCATAGTTGCCTTAGCTATTAACTTTATTTGAAATGGATCAAGTAGCAGTTGAAAAATCTCAGCATAGATACTGTATTTACTTCACATTTATCTTGACTTAGCTAAAGAAAACACAACTGATTCCAAAAATAAGAGATCTTATTTATAGTTTTATGCTGCAGTGCACGTAGTATGTGAGTTCGTAGTAATACAAGGGTTTTTACTAGAGCAAAACAGTAGGTAGAGCATGTGTTCTTGTGGATCCCTGACTGGAGCTGCATGCGCTTACCATTTGGTTCATGTTTTGGGTGTTTTCTTTCAGAAACAGGACCAATATGGCACAACGGGGATAACCAGTGCTGCAGTTTGTTCTCAGCTGTACTACTCAGGTTTTATTGCCCCTGGCTCAAAGCATTAAGCTGCAGAAAGCTCTGCATCTTGCTTCTCTTGTGTTCAGTCAGACTCTTGTCCCATCACATCACAGTGTGAAGCTGTGTAGTAGTGCCTGACCTGGAGGCATTCATTCTGGAGGCATACACGCAGCATAGGAATTCTTTTTCCTAAGAACTGTGTTTAACCAAAATCACTGAATAGTGCTGGGTGGGGAGAGAGGGCATGGTGTTAGAGCTGAGTGTAAACGTTAGATAAGCTGCTTTAAAAGGTGATTATGTTTCTTATTTTTAGTCAAGTGCTGTAACTGACTAGTACTTCTGAGTGTAAGTAGCTGGCGGTAGTATAAACAATGAATTTAAAAAGGATTTCACTCAACAAGGTCGATGGTAATGTAATAGCTTTTGAATTTGCAAGCATTTGTGTTAATCAGTGTTGAGCAAAGAGTGTTCCGGGTTATGGGTTTCATTGTCCATGTCTTCAATGAGTGGTTGTTGAGAGTCAAAGTACACTTCTCCCTTTCAGGTGCACTCACTGCATAGCTCTGCTGTATTCTCTTGCATAAATGTTACAGAATCTCAATAAATTTTGCATAAGAAAATGCCTTTTTATGACCTGTGAGAGAGTCTAAGGACCTGAGCATGAACCTTTTCGATCAAGTCTGACCAACTGAAAGTATAAAAACTCCGTGTGTGCAGTATTCATTTTTCTTATTCTGGATTAATCAAAGAATGTAATTGTCTAGTTTGGAGTTAACAGACAGGGCAGCAGTAATTTATGAAAGGTAGCTCCAGCTGGGCTATCAGGTAGAGTTCAGTGTGTAGGTCAGAGAAATCTTAGCTTTCATGAGACAGTGGTGCCTTTTGCTGCCCTTTTAAACTTCTTGCCAAGTTCCATTTTCAGCTGATACTCCTTGGTTTCACCTTCTCCTGTTCCATTTTCTCTGGTCTTAGAGGGTGAAAAACTATTTAAGAATCACAGAAGCAGGACAGAAGTACTAAAAGCTTCAGCACAAACTCGACTCAGCTTTTAATTTTGTAAGGATTAATGCTCTGATCTGTATCAAATGCTTTTTGAAGGATAGTAAATGGAATGGAAAGTACAGTGTTCCTGGAGTCAGTGATCTGGCACGAGGGTGGAGATGAGCAAAAGGCTGGAGCTCCTCTGTGAGCCGTGGGATTCACCAGTCTCTTGGTTCAGGTGAGAACAGTTTGCAGGCACAACCAAGAACTGGCACAAGAACTTGTGCAACTGGAGAAATTGCTCAATTCAGCAGAGTTTCTCAACAAACATGGAAGATCAGGAAAAACAGAGAAACTTGACAGATAAGAATAGGACAGTGTCAGCCTGCTCTGATTACCTGTTCTAAAGAAGAAGCAGTTGGTGTTGCAGGGGAGAGTCACTAATACTATAGTGCTTACTGGTTTCTTCTACACTGAAGTCCAAATACAAAATTAATCTGATTAATTCTTTTTAAACAGCAATTACTTGGCAAATGTTTGTCCTTTGGTTTCCCAAGACAGCTTTAACTCAAATAACTTGTCTCACTGAAAAAAGGGAGGGCTTGTTTCTCTTTCCCATTCATCTTCCCCACTCCCCCTGCTTTTCTTTGATGCTTGTCTTCGAGAAGTTGAGGCAGAAATTAATTAGCTTTCTTTCAGTTCTACTAATAGATTTTGTTACGAACACAAACTTGGATGCCAGAGTTACTTATTGTTGAAAAACCTGTGTGTTTTAAACAATTATTACATTTGGGATAATATATGCACATACTTTGCAATACCCAAGCTGATGTGGTACTTCTAAGACTAATATGCTGTAAATGAAGGGAATTTCTTCATCTTCCCTGTTGCAAAAGCACAGCTACATGCTTTTTTCCAAAGGGTAAAAACTATGGTATCGCCTGTGGGCTTGCTACATGTCTACACACTGAGATGAATTGTTAGCAGAGACACTTGGTGATTTACACGAACAGTTTGGAGGGAGATGGAGGTAAAGCAGGGTGGCATTAAGAGTAGCTGAGAGTAAGACAGCCAGGATAAGCCTGTCAGCGAAAAGTTTGGGAGCCCCTGTTCAGGATTCTTCTTGACCAACCAACCCCTTCTCCCCATATTTGCCAAAAGCTATTGGAAACTAAAGCTAACTATAGATGCTACTTTCAAATGAAAGAGTGTTTGACCAGGGTTGATCACTCACCTTGGGTTTGTGGCTTGGCATTGACTTGGCATTGACAAAGCTATTGGAAACTAAAGCTAACTATAGATGCTACTTTCAAATGAAAGAGTGTTTGACCAGGGTTGATCACTCACCTTGGGTTTGTGGCTTGGCATTGACTTGGCATTGACAAAGCTATTGGAAACTAAAGCTAACTATAGATGCTACTTTCAAATGAAAGAGTGTTTGACCAGGGTTGATCACTCACCTTGGGTTTGTGGCTTGGCATTGACTTGACTGAAGAATTTCTGATGTTGTGGGCAAGCACCAGCGCTGGACAGCTGTGGTAGTGAAAGCTCCATCAGCCAGGACTGAAAATTTTTAGGTTTGTTTAAATTACCTGAGGGCAGAATCAGCAGGGTTAGCAGGTCCCATTGTTCACATACAGTTGCAGTTACATGGGCACTACTTACACAGGCCCAGATATGTTTGTTGGTTAAAAAGGCAAACTGGGATGGGAATGGCCATGTTGCTTTCAAGGCTTTAGCAGGCTCAGTTTCTTGCAGTTATTTATCTATACCTATTTCTCATATAATATATGCTACCGATTAAGCTGGATGACCTCTCATAAAGTCTAGGGGTTTACTTTGAACTGAAGTGTTAAAACCAATGCCTTCTGAATCTTGTTTATGTCATGCTGCTGTAGGCTGGTAAGAGATCTCTGGCTAGCTGTCAGGGGTTTTCTGCTTAAACGAAACAAAATGCGATGCAAATCTGCCATGAATACATTCCATAACTAAATTAAATAGAGCTCACTGAAAAATAAACTGAGACATTAGAGATATTGGTAGCATGTTGGTGCTGAAAAATGCTTAAAAAAAGCATCATCTTCCACTTGGATAAATTTGTAAAAGATGCAAGTATTTAACATTTCCAGTGTTGCAGAGTTAGTGTATTTCAGGAGAGTTCTGCCTGTTGCTTTCTCAGGTATCAAAAGAGGGATTAAAGATTTCTTTTTATTTATGCTTTGCTTAATGTCTCCTTTTTTCTTTCTCTCAGGTGGCTCGTTATTGCAGTTGGTCTAGTTCGGGCATACCTGGCTAAAGGCAGCTACCACAGCCTTTACTACTCAATAGAAAAGCCCCTGAAATTCTTCCAAACTGGAGCTTTGCTTGAGGTGGGTGTAGTCCTGTTCCCTGGTGTTACTAATATTTGCATGAATGTGTTGTATTTTGTACATTTACTTTAATTCTACTGAATGTCTCACACAAAAGCTGAGTTTTCCTTTTAGCAAGTGGTGAGGGAGTTTTACTGTCTGCTATTTAGCTTGGGCAGCAGAGCTAAATATTAATTTTAATCATTGAAATGCAAATACTGAATCTTAAGCTCTTGTAACAGAACTAAATGTGTGCTTGAATTGCTTACTTTGAAATGTTAGTGATTTGAATTTTTCTTTTTGTTCTAGATTCTGCATTGTGCTCTTGGTAAGCTCGCAATTTTTCAGTTTATTATTTTTGTAGAAAACTGCACTTCTAGCAATATATTAGCAAGAAAAATGTTAAGGTCTTTGAATTGCCGAATTTAATTCTTACATAACTTACTAATTTTTGTTTGAAATACATTCCAGTTTTTTACTCCTTAATTTGAGAAGTCACGAAAAAACAGAACAGTACTTCAGCTCCTATCTGAATGTTCGCTACCCACTATTTAAAGAGTAAGATGGCATTGAGGTTCCTAAAGCTGCAGTTACAAACTTGCTGTTTTTCATCATCATTCAGACAGTCCACACAGGGGAGGGGGCATTAGATTGTAGGTTCATAGTGAATTCCTGTGGGATGTTTTAATAACCAAGTGAGGTATTGGGAGAACTCTGCACAGGAATGTGTCAGCAGAGGGCAGTCTGGTTCTGTCGTTGATAAAGTAGTTCTGACCCTCTTGAATCACCCAGTTACTCTGGAAATGTCTTAAAAAGGCAGTTTGTAAACTGTGTACAGATCATCCCAAGAAATGAATGATCATATGCACCTCAAATTAATGTAAAGGCTTCTCAGAGTAAACTCTGTGTATCACCTTTTTGCCTGTGTTGCCAAGACAGTCCTTCCAATGCTGTTTAATTTTACGAAGTCTCAATTACTGTTTTTTACCAGCATAAACCATGCTTTACAAAAAAAAAAAAAGGTAAAAAATGAATATTAAAACATGCCATTTTTAAGGTCTTATTTAACAAGTAGCAAAAAGGACAAGGTAAATCTTGGAACACTGGACAGAAAACCTTGCAGATAAAATGCTGTTTTTACCATCCTAAATCCATAATGCTCTGCTATTTTCTTAGCCTAAACAGGTGTGCAGATACTAATGTTTGCTAGTACTAAATCTAAGAATGTAAAAAAATTTTATTGGATTATCATTTCCTCACATGTGGGAGTCGATGTCCATACAAATCAGTGAGCAGCAGGAGAGAGTCCTATGTGTTTCACCTTCCAGGCTGATGCAGAACAATGAGCAAGATGATAATGCAGCCTGCCTGTGCACAAAACTAATAATTCTGGCTCAGTTGATTTGAGGTGTGGATCCATTTAGCCCATGTTATCCTTAGTAGCACAATTTAATATTAGTGAAGAGAGCCATTAGCGGAATGTGGCAGCATTTTATAATGTTATTATTCTATCTTTTTGCTTTCCATAACAAAGCTCTTTTGCCAAAGACTTATTTTCTTATAACTGGCCATGGATTATATTTTTTTCTGTTAATGGAAGTGTCTGTCAGCTAAATAAAATGTGGGGGTTTTGCACAGCTGGATGCACTGCTGCTGTCTGCTGTAGTCCTACTGACTAGCAAAAGGAGAAACAGGAAATTTGCAGATTCCTTTGCCCCTGCTGAACTAATTGCTCTAACTAGAGCTGTAATTCTCTGTCAATAGAAGAGCTTATCTGTGACAGATGGTTGCGTGTATCAGCATAACTTTTCTCTCCACATCTTTTCAGTAGAATCTGAAATGTTAGCATCTGTGAGGCAAGCCCTTCAAAATATGAAGATTGATAGGGAAGTGTCTCTATGAAGTGTGGTTGGGAGCAGGACTTTGACATATGGCAAGGATTTTAAAAAGGCAGAGCTCTACCTGGAAAGGGGGTAACATGTAGCCCAGAGACCAAGACAACATGATAAAACTGAAGAGAACTATATCTGTAGGATTTGCCTTTTTTCCTCTCAAAGAGGCCAGACATATAAATGAAAATAATTCAAATGAAAATTGCTTTTGACTTTTCTTATTCTTTCTTGCTATATCATTTTTCTCCTCAGTCTCTACATCTTTCTGAGGCTCTTGTGTTGCTTGTGACTTGCATTAGCTTTAGAAGCCCTTTTTACTGTATTTTAGGAGCTACACCTGCTCTTGCATTTGTCTATCATTTAGCTATTGGAAGAAAATAAAACTTTGTGATGCGCGGTTCAGAAATTTTGTGTAATCTTGCAGCCTAAAACTATTCCTGCTCTGTCAGAGACCTGGCAGTGTAGGGTCCTTTTACTGGCAGGCCAATTGGCACTTCAGAACTGGCTGGAATTAGTGACACCTGCTTCCTTGAAAAGATCTTCCAGTTGTTCCTGTACCTACCAGTGCATCAGCTATTCCCTGGGGTTTGTTTGTCGTGGGGTTGGGTTTTTTTGTTGGTTGGTTTGGGGTTTTTTTAAAAAAACCCTGGTTGTATTTCCAGGAAGAAATTATAAACTTTGTACCTATCAAAATATGAGCTAGATCAGTGTTTCTGAAAAATGCTTACAATTTTTGCTGGCTGTATTTTTGGGATATACCGTGTAAAACGCATTTATTGTTTTTACTTTTTAAATCACTGTAATGAAGAGTATCTTGGATATTTTAATCAAACAAAGCCTGTATCCCAGAAGCTGTTTGATTTAAATTATCTTATTGAGCTGTTCTGTGTATTGAGGAACGTGCTGTGATTGCAACAAAACCAATTACTTTTGTTTGCATCTTGATGCAGAAAGTCTTGTCAGGGGATTGCACTGCATTAGGCTGTATAAACACACCAAAGGATTGACTTCATATTTTCAAATTTAAAAAAAAATTAAATGCTTTCTGTCCAGAAATTACAAATAACTGGACTTTGGTTTAGCTGTGTTTTATTTCCCCACCCTGGTAGTCAGGAATATTTACTAATTGCAAAATATCTTCCAGGCATTGTTCCCTCTTCTGTTGTTCTGACTGCTTTCCAAGTGATGTCAAGGGTTTTCCTGACGTGGGCAGTAACACATAGTGTAAAAGAGGTAAGTCAAGCTACACATTGATAGAAAAACTATTGATCCATGCTGAAAAGCAAGTGTTGATTGCTGTCTTATTGTCCTGAAAATGTCTTCTGTTTATATCCCAGCATGGGAAATTGTTCATATGCATTTCTGTGGATCAAAAGAAATAAAAATAGATCTGATGTCATCTTTTGTTGACAGTCAAATGGAGCAAGGCCTGATTCTCTCACTGTGAGACATCTAGCTCCTGGATAGGTTTTGCAATCCTTACTGATTAAGGGGTTCCAGTGTGTAATGCAGAACACAGAATCTGGTACAGCCTTGTAGTGTTCATCTCGTTAGTGCCATAATTAAAAGGGAAATCTTGCTGCCCTCCTGCATATGCAATTCACTTCCTGTGGCATCTGAAACTCCCCCTCAGTTGTGCACAGCAGTGCCTCCATGCTCTGCGTTGTCACTCTGCAGGATAATCTCTCCTCTGCTCTTCATTCAGTTTTCTTACATTCACACATAGATGATTTTGGGGGGCTGTGTGTTTTTCCTCACAGCTCACCACACCAAATAGTGCTGTCCTTCATGCAGATCTCTTTAGAATCTTTTGGAAGCCATGTTTTTTGAAAACTGTTCCTGACAGCTGTTTTAAAATCTAGACGTGCATTAATTGGTACAGGTTATGGTGACTGACTCACGTCATCTGAATCCTTGTACTAGCCCAAATATGCTGCATCTCTGCTGTTGCTTTAGCCAACCAATCTTACTGGTTTTCTTCTCATTAAAGAAAGAAATTGGTCTCGATGCCAGTGTCAGCATGGGTGCCTGAAATACGTGACAGTCGTTTTATGTATAAGATTATTTGTGACTTGACATGGAGAATGTCTTAAGAAACTTGTCTTATTACTAAGTCTTGACGGAAGCTGCTTTCTCTTCCTTCCTCCAAACCTGTTAGCAGAGCATCCATGCACATGTAGAGTAACATAAGTCACTGTAGTTCCTAGTAATTAACAGCCCTTTCTGGTATTGTGATGCTTGTTCACATGAAGCTTTAGTTTCATACTCCTTAAAGCGGAGGAATGTTATTTTTCTCAGTAAACTTAAAATCTTGGAAATAATTATTTTCTAATGGAGTTCCCTGTCAGTGCAACTTAATATACTCTGGTCTCTGTTAATTCACCAGAAATAAGTACTAGATTTTGAACTAAAAAAAGTGCCATAATCTCAAGACATTAGATTTTAGATATATGTATAAAATACTTTAAAATAACTACTCTTGTAGTTTTGCTTGGGATACCTGGTGATTCATTAAAACCAGTGATAATCTCTTTTTATGAATTGTCTCCTGGTTTTGAAGTAACCCAAATGTTAAAGGTTAGATTGGATGAGAATTATTCCATGTGTTGTCTGTTAGACGTCAAAGAAAACCTGCTTAATTGGGTAATTACTGGGTATCAAAGTAATATGATTGTGGGTTAGGTTTTTTTTGAAATTTATGCCCACGTTCTCAGCAGACAAAACCAACAAAATGGGAGAAAACAGGAGCAATGAGTTTAGCCAAACATTTGACTTTTAACAAGGATTCTTTCAACAATATTCCATGCAGATTTTCTTCCCCACACTTGTGTGGTCTTCTGGTTAAAGTCTTGCAAGAGACTGTATTATGTGTTACTTTTTTAATATCTTGGAAAGTGGGCATAAGAATGGCGAGGATGAAGAATCCTGTGTTGAGTGTTTGACCTGTGACTTAGAGCAAATAAATCAAATAAGAGGTTGTATGCTGACCCCTCCCCTTCCCCCACCCAGGGAGCCTGCAGGCTCACCTGGAGAGATGGATTGCAAGTGTCACAAGTGTTCTACTTTCTCTAAAGGGCTGTCTGCACAAGTGAGCTCCATGGTGAAGGCCAGGATTAAATTCTCACACAGCTTTATGGAACTTGTAAGCGATGCAGTTGCATGATGAGGTTCTTGTAAAATAAAACACAGTTTTCCTCTTTAACTTTTTGAGTGAGACTTGTTCAGTATCTTACTTTTCCAGACTGTTTTCATATATAATATAGCTGAAAAAAGAAATGTGTATTGCATCCCTCCTTCTGTCAGGATACACTTCGAGAAATGTGATGTGATTTGAAGCATGCTTCTTGCCACTAACATGTTTGTGCTTTTTGTTGACTTCGGTGCTGATGTGTTGTTAAACTCAATATGAAGTTGTTCATAATAAATGTTAAAGCATGGCAAATGTTGAAGCACTGCACAATTCTCTGGATAGCAGTGAGATTCTCCTCATCTGCACTGTAGGAGCAGTTGTTGGTATTGAGGAGGAGGGCCTGGCATGTAATCAGTGCTGGCCATGACATCAGAAAGGAATCAGTTCAGTGAATTTTACTGTTTCGTCTGCAAAGGAGGGAGGAGAATGAGCAGCCTGGCATGAAGGGCTGGGAGGGTGTAGGTGTAGGAGAACAGAAAGTGCCCTTCAGTCCAAAAGATGTCTTTTTGAATTTGTGTGAGCAATGAGATCATCTGGTGACATCATGGCAGGCCTTTGTGGAGTTCCATTCTGATAGATAATTCTGCACCCAGTTCTGATGGGTAATTCAAAAATGGTGTCAGCAGGCATTTATTGCTTATCCCATTAGGTTCAGTTACAGAGAAGTTGCAAATTAGTGTAATATATATTTAGAGGAGTCTTTGTAGAACATACAGTCAAGAGATGCTGTGAAAACAACATATACAGCCTGGTAATTGGGACTCTGGTATCTGCAGTTGTGAATTCATATCTTCAATCAGTAGTAAAGCATACATACTTAAAAGAGGGAAGAACATCTTAATTTATGATATTTAAGTTGTATTAAGAAGTCCATGCTGGAAGGGTCAGAACTCTGAATGGCTGAGTACAGTTGAAAAGCCTGACTCATCATAGCTTTACGTCTATGTAAAATTTGAGCAATACCATACAACACAATAGTCTGTCAGGCCCTTTGTGCCTACTGTGAAGCTTCCTCTTTTTTTTGCTTAATTTTATGTTTTATTTTTTAATTACTGTACCAGCTCTTTGGAGAGAGACGTGCTGTTCCAACATTTTCCATCATTACACTTGCACAGTGCTGCTGGTTTTGCTCTTCTGCATTGGATTGCTTAATTATGTGTTTAGCTGAAATTTTCTGCAAATTTGTCAAACTGTTACTCTTAACGTAGAGAAATTTCCCTTTCCATTCTTAAGGAGAACATTAAAAACCTCTCAGGCTTTATTTTGTCAACTCCCAGTTCTTGTCTTGCATCTTAAAAGACTGTGGTTTCTTTTATATTTTAACAAACATTGTCTGCTATTCACAGTATTGAAGAAAAGCTAAAATATATTCAGGACCCTACTTGACAATATGTTGGCTTGAAACACATGCCAGAAAATTATGCCTATTGTTTGAATGACCCCTATTAAGAGAATTGGACAAATAAGGTGTAAATAAAGTGAAATGTGTTTTAACTTGTGCCTAAGACTTCCTTGAAAGACTAGCATGAAAAACATAGTGGAAGAAGAATTGAATTCTCAGGGCAGCATTGACATTAGTGATTTATTAAAAGTCTACTGTGTATTTGCCTTACCTGCAGCCTGGAGTAGGAATGACACAAATGCAGCATTAGGAATGGCTAAAAGAATAAGACTCTTGAGAAATTGTTTCGTGAATCAGTTCCCAGGGGTTTCATAATGTACATCTCAGTCATCTTTGTCTGAAGTACTGAAAAATTGTCAATACTCAAAGAGCTGTTCTGATAGTGACAGACTTGTGACATCTATGTGAGTGTGCAAGAAATATACTTTATACTGATAGCTACTAGTGTCCAGTATTATTTCTTCCTTAAATAGGAAAACAAGCTAAGAAGGCACAATCAGTGATGCTTTAAGTGACCTAACAGGGTTGTGTGTTTCATAATGGTGTGAACTGTTTTAATACTGTTCTAATAACTTACAATACAAAGCAGAAGGGGGAGACTAGACCTTGAAGGCAGCGTTACAGATGTCATGTGGTAGAACTGGACTTTAACTGCTGCAATTTCCTACTTCCATGTGTATATGATTCACTGGTAGCGTCCCAGTTTCTTGTCCTTGCTCGTATCCTTGGGTGCTACTTCAAGCTACAAACTTCTGGGTTCTGACTTTACTGATTTCCAGAGCTAGGGTAGGAAGTGGGATTTAAAGTACAGGTTGAAGCCTGTGACTCTCAGGTTTAGGGGAGCTCGTCATTAAGCTGCTACTCCCGATGTGACCAGAAGATGCAGCTCTGGAGTGCTTGTCAAGCACATTCCTTCTTGGGAACAGCAGCATCTGGGAACTGCTGTTAGCTTCTCCGTGTTCAGAACTAAGTCTTGCTTATAAAGCAGACCTCAAACAGGATTAAGGTCCTGCAGCAATGTGTAAAAATAGATTTGGTCTCTCCTCTGAAGATCTTCAAATAATTTTCGGATTTTGCTCTTTTATGATGATATAAGGGAGATTAATATATAGACAAATTATCAGAATGTGGAAAGCGAATAGGCTGCTTTTGCCACAAAATGCAGTGAAAGTGACCTGAAATGTTACAGGCAGCAGACCATAGATTTAGAGCACAATACAGATTACCAGCAGCTCTGCATTCCAGGATAGCTCAAGATTTCTGCATAATTTTTTCTGGGTTTTGCAGTCTGTAACAAAGCTTTTCCTGGGTAATTCCCATGAGTATTTTTACCCAAAAGCATATGATCAGTCCCCTCCTAGTAAAGAGTTTCTTATTGTCCACATATATATATATATATATATGTCCTTGTTCCTTTTTTCTGTTGGTTGTACTTTGTCCAAGATGAATAGAGTGCACCACCCACATCTCCTGACTTCCTTTTCCCTTTTTCCAAGGGTTGGAGGAAAAGAGAAAATGTGGGCCCCTGTGGTTGAGCTCTTTTTGTTCCCACGGTCCACTGATTTTGGGCTCAAGGTATTCCTGCAGCTGAGAATTCTGTTGAAGAAGGGAGGGAAGGAGGGAGAAGGCTGCATAAAAATCATGTCTGCTCCCTCAAGAGTTTGTACTGTGGGCATGTGACCCCACAAATACTACTTGATCCATCTGGAACTTGAACTTCATAATGATGCTCCATAATCTAGTAGATATAACTCATTTTAAAATACATGCTTTTGAGGATTAACCTTGTAAACATCAGAGATAAAGGCAGTTTATTACAGAATATTTTCAGCTGGAAGGGACCCACAAGGATCACTGAGTCCAGCTCCTAAATGAGTGGCCCATACAGGGATCAAACCCACAACCTTGGCATTATGAGCACCATGCTAGGAGCTGATTGCAAGGTGAAAATGTGGAGGGAGTTACAGCTGGTTCAGTGATGTGTGACTGACATAAAAGCTCCAAGAGGTGTAAAGCAGTGAAACGTGATACTGCCTTGAGTGTAGCATTAGACGAACTATGATAGTTACAATAAGCAGAAAATGGAGCAAGGAGCAGTGAATCGGGTACCTGTCAAGCTTACCTGAGGTGAGACAATCTGAGCATTGCTCCTCTCTCCTCCCAGCCCAAGATCTGGTGTTAGCTGTTCTGCTGCTGCTCAAAAGTAGCACCCAGTTTCTCACCTGCAGAGAAAGGAAGACCGTGCTTCTACTCAGAAGTACCATGAAATAGAATATTAAGTGTAAACCAGGTATCAAGTGTTAGACCATTCTTTCTGCACTAGGAGACAATCATAGGACTGAAATAGAAGCTGGTACTCTATAGGAATGGGAAGAGTTAAGAATTATACTCAGCATTTCAGGGATTTCTTGTACCAATTTACCTTGCACAGAATATGAGCGCTTAACTTACCTGATCATGAAGCAGAGCTGTTCTTAAGCAACTAGAAAAATACTGAGCATGATAAGGTTTTTTTACTGTTGTTACTAATGTTGCTTTTATGCTCATTGTTGGAGTCTGTTCTCTAAAATGATGCAGTAAAGCAACCCACAGGAATTGATTTCTGTGAGGTTTTCTTGGGTCTGGTGAGTAATTGGTAATGCTCGAGTTCATACTAAGCGTTTTTTCCTTTCTCACAGGTACAAACTGAAGACAGTGTCCTCTTGTTTGTAGTGGCCTGGACAATCACCGAGATAATCCGTTACTCTTTTTACACGTTTAGTTTGTTAAACCATCTCCCTTATCTCATCAAATGGGCCAGGTCGGTAGCATAATAAAAATCACAGCCTTAAAGCACTGATCTGACAGGGATATTTATTCTTGTAAAGTAGTTGCAGTGTGAAAAATTAGATTTTGCCTTCAGGTAATTGCCCTGTTTGTGATCCTGACTGCCTGACTTCTTTCCAGCAGATTTTTGGGTTACAAAAATCTACTGCATTGCAAGATGAAAGAGTAGTTTGTCTGAACTCAGTTCCATTTACAGAATGATTGTTTGTCTGAAACTGATATTTAACAGTAAGGGATGACAGTAAGTAAATGGACATTTAGCAGTGATTCTTGAATCCAGTGGTTGTACTTGAAATAATCTTTAAGCTCATTGATTAACATCAGCTGTTTTTGGCCCCATTTTAAGTAGTAAAATGACCTCTACCAAAAAGTTCAGATATCAAAATAATAAAGTGTGTGTGTGTGGAGAATAGTTTTAAAGATAGTTTTTAGATTCTCAGATAAAATCTTTAACTATTTCCAAATGATTGCTGATTTGAATACTTATCTTGCAATAATGTTCATATCTTGCCATGCTCTATTCAAATAAGAGCTAAGAAAAATAAATACTGAGTGGAAAATTCAAAATTTGAATATCTGTAATATCGTTTAACACATGTTTTGTCGGAGTTTGTCATAACTTTTAATTCTTCTTGTGTATGTTTCATTCTAGGTACACTTTGTTTATAGTATTGTATCCAATGGGAGTCTCAGGAGAATTACTCACAATATATGCTGCATTACCCTTCGTCAGGCAGTCTGGCTTGTATTCCATTAGTTTACCTAACAAGTACAATTTTTCATTTGACTACTATACATTCCTGATCCTGGTCATGATCTCCTACATTCCAAGTGAGTATGAGTTTGTTAGGTTTCTTAGTATTAACAGCTGTAACGGGAAAAGCAAACAATAGTGGGATTAACATACATAGAAGTAACCAATTTAGCCTGCTGATGATCTTGTTTAATTTTAATTTCACAAAGGTTTAGTATCTCATGGAAATTTCCACTTTTGCTGTTTGTGTATATATGTTGCCATCCCCTATTTTGTTCTTCTGCAAACATACTGTGTAATGTAGCCTTAGAAATAAGAGGAGAAAAAGCTCTGGATAGAGAGACGAAAGAGGCACCGGTATGTATAAAGTGCCTTAGAGTGTGAAAAAGTGGCACTAGAATTACAAAAAATGAAACAAATCTGGAAATTTCTCTTGGAAAGACATTTTCTGCCCTGCAGTCTGTTTTCTTTATATTGTGTGGTTGCAGTTAAGGCAACTTCTGTCATCTGCTTGTACATGCAGAGTTAAATAAGGCATTTTGCGTTTAATTAAAAATGTGATTGCTCTAGCAAAAAAAAAAATAGTACCTGAAGCCTAAGAACAACATAATTTCATCTCTTCAGAGTAAAAAAGGCAATAGATAACCTAAGAAAAAAGTGGTTAAACATGTCCTCTAACAGAGAATTGGTGACCTTGACCATGTGACTGTGCATCTTGCAGGCCTCGCTTCACACTTTATTGACTTGAGTCTGTTTTCTCCTCAGTCTTCCCTCAGCTGTATTTCCATATGCTACATCAGAGGCGAAAGGTACTCTCCCACACTGAAGAGCATAAGAAGTCGGAGTAATTCCAAGTCTTTTTCAGAACTTTTCAAACATCAGAATGCTGCAGTTTTTCAATACCCAGCACATTTGTAAAGAATATACCAAGATAAGTCAGAGGTAAAAGACCAATAATTTAGCAAGAATAACCCATAAATCTGATTTCACTGAAATTCCAGGATGTCAAACATTGAAATAATTTTCAGCTTGCAGTGCTTCAGAAAACTTAAACTTTATATGGCTTGGCAGTTAACCTTTTCCTTAAATGATGTGCTTAAATGGTTTTCATTTATTACTAAATGTCTGAGGGTTGCAGTATGAGTGATGAAGTTGTACCCACTAAATGCCTGAATTGGGATTATATTACTGATACCTCTTTTTTTAAGTGCTTGACTGCATGCCAGAAACTGTATGTATTGCTGTGAAAGCAAACAATATGCTCTGGAATACTTCAGGATAATGTCAGAGACTTCAGTGGAGAATGTAATCTGGGCAAAGTGTTTGAATTTAGAAAGGTAGGTTGTGTATTTAAAAGGTGATGGGAACAAGAACAAGAAACCAGTTACAGAAAATGAGGGGAATGTGGTTCTTTAGGAATTTAAACAGTACGGTGTCTGACCAGAGTGTGTTCTCTGAAGATCTTGTTTAAGCTGATTACTCGAATGCTAATGTTAATTCAGAGGCTGTAATTCTTATCTGAAACATTAAAACTCCCCCAAATACTGCATCCTTGAATACTTTTTTATGTATTAAAAAATAAAATTAATACTAACTGTAATATTTCTAGTGGTATCAGTAATGAATCTAAACAGTGTAAGGAGGTAGGTCACCCAGAAACAGGTGCAATTCTCCCTTTTTCACTTCAAATTATCATCTCTAATCACTGCCAGTGATTCTCGTCTTTCAGTGCTGAGATCTCCCTGGTCTGCTGTGTTTGGGGGCCTTGTTCCTCAGCCTAACTGTTTTCAAGGGACTGAGGTCGTCACTGGCACATCCAAGCAGGCAGTTCCAGGCACTCAACTTCTGAAGCGTTGCAAAGTCATAAGCAGCTCCTTGCAAAGCAGATTATCTCACATGTTACATGCTGCTTTTGCAGACTGGACAAGCCACTCTCATCTGTTCTTTGGAAAGAGTGGAAGACCACAGAGTCTTACATTCTCCTAGGTGCTTACTCTGGGTTCTCAGACTTAACCTTCCCTTGGGAAGGTAAAAGGAAAATGAAAGAGCTGAGAAGGCCTTGTGGTAAGGCAGAAAGCACTAATGCTGTGTGAGCTGTGCCCCAAGTCATGAAGAAGCTTTTGATGGGGAGTAAAAGGAAAGGAAGGAACAAAGGGAGAAGGGAAATGAATGGATACCCAAACAGTGACAAAAGGAAATGTAGGTTATGGCTTTGTCCTGCTAGGAATTGATGGCCAAATAATCCTGTCTGCACCCAGAGTCACTGGACAAGACCACGTGGGTTTCTCTGGCTTCCCTCTTGTTTCATGATTTAGTGCATAAATGAGGTGTGGCCACTCCCGTGCCACCTGCAATGCTGCCTCCTGCTGTGCCTGCCAGCACCTCCCCTGGACACGGCCCAGTTGTGTTTGACACATCCAGCTCCTCCTAAACACAGACAGGAAGTACTGAGGATACAGGCTCTCTGTTCTAGCACTTAGGAAGAGCTGGATTTACAGTTATTTAGGTTTATGCTTCTCAGTGCTATATTTAAAAAAAAACTTGGCATTTTTCAGTAATTTTCTTTGGCTCCATCGAAAGGACTGAATTTTTCTAACTCACCATAGAGCCTTTCCTGTTCAATATAAACAGATCTATTACAAGCAGAGAGAAGGTAAGGGACAGTAATAATCTTAGCTTCTATTTTCAACATTTTGGAGCCAATTATTGACTGGATTAAAAAACACAGGAGGTTGTACCAAGTTGGGTGTTGGTCTTTTCTCCCAAGATACAAGCAGTAGGATGAGAGGATACTGTCTTATGTTGTGCCACAGAAGGTCTAGATGGGATATTAGGAAAAATTTCTTCATGGAAAGGACTGTCAAGCATTGGAACAAGCTGCCCAGGGAAGTGGTAGAGTCCCTGAAGATATTTAAAAGAAGTGTAGATGTGGTGCTTAGGGACATGGTTTAGTGAGATTTTGCAGTGTTAGGATAATGGTTGGACTCAGTTGTAGAGGTCTTTTCCAACCCAAACAATTCTGTGATTCTGTTACTGTGGCCATATACAACCTCAAAATGGTTTTGGATATAAAGGTGCAACAATTCATTTCTGTATTAGGTTATGTGCTTTGTTGTAGTGATGTGAGAAACGCTATATTATTCTGAACTCATTGTTTAAAAGTGTAAACTTCCATCTCTGAACAAAACATCTCCTTTTGCTTATACTTGCTATAAAAGAATATTAATGTCAATATTTCTGAAGGATGTCATCTAAAAGATCTGATTTCCTGATGTACTTAGGTTATTGGATATTGTCAATGCTCAGCTCCTGAACTTTTCTTAATTTGATTTCTGTGCCCGAATAAAAGATTTGGTTTCAGATTTGTTGGTCCAATTTGGAAGAAGAAAATGGCTGTGTAATACTCCTAGATGATACCAACTCCTGGCTCTGTTGATGAGAAAGATACAGTAGACATCTATAATAGCACTGGCACCATGGAAAAGCAGAGCAAGCTGCCGGCAGGGAGAAAGGTTGTACAGCCAACACCTTTACTGAACAGGCTTTATTATGGAATATTTACTTTAATTGAAAATATTAATTTATTACACAAATGCAAATAAACTACAGCCTTTTAAAAGAAAACAGAGTTACTTTTCCTTTTGAAAGAAAAAGAAATTGCTTTCCCAATAAGAATTCTTACCTGCAAAGTTGATTTATAAATTATATTCTGAAGTATGAACATGCAGTTACTATGTACAAAACTTCAGCGCTTCATCTTGTATGCTTTTTCAAGTTTATCTTCCATGGAAATCACTGGAAGGTGATCTTGAGAGAGGACCAAAGTGTGATGCCCTCATACTGTTCGGGTTGTTCCCCAGTATTGACTTTGCTGACACATGTGGGGTTTCTCCTCCTTATCAAAGAAGAAGCTTCCCCTCATCTGTCAGTGAAATTGTGAAGTGGTTTCCGTGAATTCTGTAATAGAAGCTTTGATTGGAACTCTGTCACAAATGCAGAGGGTTTCATTTTCCCCGCAGACTGTTGACATGGCTTGCATGTTCTCTGTCGGGGTATCCAAGCCAGCAGGCCTCCCCTGCTTCGGTTCTCCCTGGTGTGTGCAGCGGTTCCGTGGACAGCGCTTTATGTTCTGCCATGCCAGCTCTGTCTAAGTTCATCACTACCCTCCAAAAGACCAAGGTTTTCACCAGTGTGTAGTTTACAACTGGAATTGTAGAAATGTTCATATTGTAAATTACAGTAAGATGCAGGTTACAGTGCAGGTAAATTGTAATTTTTCACAACGTGATGTTTTTATCAGAGAGGTTTTTTCTTATCATTATGAAGGTCGGCATTTGTGTGGACCAATCTGCAGTGTCATTTTAAAACCTATCTTTCAGCTTAAAATTTTCATGAGTATACATCAAATCATACATTTTGATGTATATGTCAGTGAAACTTGGGTGACAATTATATACAGTCATTTTTGTATTTTTTTCTATGTTGTGAAGAATAAAATTGTAATTTTATAAGTCTGATTCACTAAGATTATTATAAGTTAAATGTATTTTTTGTATATTTAGGAATCTGGTATTACCTGGAGCTCTGAAAGACTAAGCATAGATTTTTTTATGCATGGTTGAAAAATATTTCAACTTGATAATGCAGTGAAATGGTTTGTATGCTAAAATACTAGTCCGTGTTGTTGCCTTGTGAAACTGATGCTGTGCTCTCTGCCTGGATTTGGCCTACTGATCAGTGATACTAACTGCTATAATCCAAATAAAATAATTCTGAACAAAATATGTTGTATTGTTACTGTTTAAGGAACAAAAGCAGATACTTTACAAATGTGAGTAAGGGCTGTATTTTTATTCATTTCATTCATTCAATGTGTACCTCTTCATTTACAAGTTCTTTTAGCATATGTAACTCTGGAACTCAGACAAAGGAATTAAGAAACTTCACACTGTTATTAATGTTCTGCTTTCCACATTCAAAAGAAGTGCTCATAACAACACCTTGACTGACTATGTCAACACTAACAACTTCCTGAAGGATCCTCAATTGAGTGTGAGCTCTTTGTTCTCTTGCTGCTATGTGTACTCTGGATGCTGATGATTTCCTTCAAAAACAAAATTGAGTATTATAAATACAGTGGAATGCTTAACTAATGCAACAGAATACTTCAGAGTTCATTTACTAAATATAATATGTCTGCTACCACGGCAACGTTTTTAGCATTTTTAACACTTCCTGAGAGAGATGTAAAAACTGTGTCTAGATGGCATTAATGCTCATAAATAACAAGTTATCATCCTCTAATGGGAACTGAGTGGTAGCTGCAGAGTGAGTGCTATTATTCTAGGCATATGCTTGTCATAAGATTGCACAACTACAGTGATTTTTTTGTTGACTGAAGACGGGATGAAATGGTGGTGTCATGCCCAGCACCAGCACATGTCCTACGCATGATGGCTTTGACTTGGCACTGCTGTGTAATTAAAAACCCGGAAATGTTGTGCCGTGGAGAGGTGCTGAGCTCTGTGTGTGCCTTACAGTAACTATCACTGGCTATTTGTGTTTCCTCTCTGCATTTTGAAAACAGTATGTGTGGAAACAATTTTAGTTCCCTAGGCTAACATTAAAAAGTCTGAAAAGCTAAGGATTCTGTGGTTGTCAGCAAGTTAATGTCACAACAGTGTGCGAGGCTCATCTTAAATAAAGCATTGGCAGTTCTTGACATAACACTAGAGGAGGGATCTGTGCTGGGGTGCTGAATATAAAATAAAAAGGTGTGAATATCTCTGTGATTCAGTTTCATGTGATGTGAACTGGCATTTCTCCAGTTGGGAGTGATTGATTCAAGCCACCCAACTGCCTGGAATTTCCATTCAATATCAAGTGGCTTTTAAATTCTGCTTCCTATCTCCTAAACAAGTACTCTTCCACAGTTGTCAGAAGACTTTGAGCAGTAAGATAATTAATAAAGCTTCTTTGGTGATTTCTGAAGGCTGCCTTTGAAATAGCTGCAATTTCAAATGTGGATGAAAAATTTGTAACTCCTTTAATGCTGTTGATCACCAATTTCCAGAATAATACTTTCTTTTGCAGATGTGAAAGATTCTAAAGCCCTTTTTATGGCCTCACAAGTTAGCTTGGGCATTAGTGTTGTCAGAGGTTTGTTTTTCTCTTTGATGTGCTGACATTGATAATGTGCTAATACTAAGGAAAAAGATGTTACTGTCAGTATTATATCTTAATTTTTCAAGATTTTGGTTTAAGTAGATGCATATTATTTCAATCTTCTACTGTGAAATCATAATTTACAATATTTAGAAACATTTCCATATGTAGTTATACTTGCACAAACTGTGTCACAGCTGCCTCTCTCTAGATTTAATTTATTCTGTGCAGTTTGTACATAGAAATGTTATGTTACCTGGTACATGAGGGTGTTATTCTTGGGAGATTCTTTGGTGGAAGTTTTTGCAGAAACTTATTCAACTGAATTTTGAACGCTGAATTGTATTTTGTCCTGTGGTTTTGATTCCTGCTGCAGTCAGTCTGCAAAGTCTCCTGTGAACTGTTAGCACTTGGACCAAGTCTACATTAAAAACTTCAGTACTGACATTTTCTAGTTTGAACACCTGAACTTGCAGAACCATAGCTGCTGTGTAATTACATTCAGCCTCTTGGGCAAGAGTGGACGAGTCTCACTCTACAGAGATGATCTGAAGAATACATATAAAGGGATACAGGCATTTCAGGTATCTTCTTTAAAATCAGTTTTAAGTTGATGGCAATGTAAAGATGAGCACTTTGGTTTTTTCTGCATGTAGCATGCCCACAAAAAACATCAGTTGTGGAGACTATAGAGGAAGTGGAGGACCTTCCACTCAGCCTGACACTAGATGGCTTTTATGAAATGTTTGCCTTTTAAAGGTTTCTTTGGGTAAAATACATTATCTGCACGTACTGGATAAGAAAAGATAATGAGTGCTGGTCTTCTCTACTTGGTGACTGTCAATAGAACAATGAGATGGAGAGGTACGGGAGGTTACAGAGCTCTACCACTGTGTTTCCCAAAGAATATCTGGGCCTTGACAAAACCTGAAACTTTCTTCCTGTTCCCTTTGGAATCCAGTAGCAGTTGTTGTTCTTTGGGGCGAGGGTGGCGTTGTCTGGTTTTGGGTTTTGGGAGGAATTTTCTGTTTGTTTATTAAGGCAGAACAGCAGCACTTAATGGAGATGCTGCAATGTTTAGTCTAGTGTGCTGATGACATGAAGTTTGTTTTATTTTCCTCCAGGTGTTTATTACAATATTATAAGGAACTGGATGCACTGGCTTAGGTGCTTTTTTAGTCCTCTGTTCCTGTGTGTAAACTACTGCTGGGAAAGTTGCTGGTTTGAGAGTATCAAATGAGTTCCTTACCCAGCTTTTTGGTGCAATTTAAGTAAACAAAGCACTTTGTTAGCAAACTGGAACAGTGGAAAAAGCTTTCTTCCATCAGCAAGAAAATGGATGTGAAATTCAAAGTCAGGCATTGCTGGTTAGTTTACTCAGACTGGAAATTAACATTGATACTGTTAGAGCCCTTTACCAGACGCAAACTGTGCAATGTGAAAATGCTGAATTATTCTTCAAAAAGTATTGTCAAGTCAAACAGTGTGTGGAAACCTGCTCTAGGCTTCCAGACAAGGGGCACATGTAAACATTCATGGGCTACTGTGCTCCAGGGTCCTGGTGATGCGTAACTGCAGATGAGCCTAAGCACACCAGATTTTGAAAAAATAAATTGTTGACAGAAAGATGTTAAACTCCTACTGTTGTTTAAATCATATGATTTAGTTAGTTACATGTTTAAACTGATACTTGTGTGCATAATAAACTATCATTGGGGTCCTATAATATGAATTATTTAGAATAAATGTAGTATGGAATATATTGTTTTCTGTCCATTAAAAGCATGTAACTCAGAATAACTTCTGAATTTAGAAAAAGTCTGCTTTAGTATATTTTTATTCAAGCCTGTCTTTCCAATTGAAAGGGGGTGGGCAGGTTTTTTTCTGGACCATTTGGCTGCTCTTGACTGGGACTACAGTCACTAAAAAATACTAGCAAAATTTGAAAGAAGGGTAGAGATGTTTGAGAAATTCCTGCAATTTGAGTCTGTGCTTAGCTCCAGACCATCTACAGCAGGTGCTTCTCTCATATCAGAGCAAGCGAGGGAGGTGGACACACAAAGTAAGATGAAAACATTTGAGGCTGCAGGTAAGTCTAGTAGTTGTGTAAGTGGAACTTAAGACCGAGCATCACTACAGCTTATGTAAGGTATTTGATAAACTAGCTTACAGCCTTATAGTGTGTGTGCCAGAAGCACAATCGGTGTGCTCTGAGCTTCATTCAGGCTCCATGAGTCCACTCGGTACAGATATTTCAGTGCTGTTCATTGCTTTGCTGTTGTCCAAAGGTGAGCAGGTAAATCTCTGCTACAGTTAACAAATGAGCTGCTGTGTTCACGTTCTGGGTCAAAGACTGGAATCCTGGGCTGCTTTTTTCTTACTGTCAGGATCATGTGAAATCCCTGGAATGACCACATGAATTATGTGTGTTGTGGTGAGTTTCATGATGCAAGCCTCCTGTATTGCAAACGTGCACATGCAGCTCTGCACCCCAGCTTTGCCTGGACTAAACTGCATGGGCATGCAGATAAATTTTATTTCTACATTTGGGGTGAAATGTGGGTGCTCCTGTGAAAAAGCTGATAAACGTGATTCAGTAAGCACCTTGTCTTGCTAGGCTTCTCTGTATCCCTAAAAAAGCCCAGAAGTCAGTTATGAGTCAGATTGTTTTGGGTTGGGATTTTTGTTTATTTTTTAACTCACTGTGGTTTTGTGTTTTCACAATTTTCTCACTTTTGGTTCTATTCCTTTTGAATCATCAGATTATTGGGAGAGGGGTGGTGTGGAGCAAGAGAATTTATAACAGCAGCTTGTTCAGTTTGAATATTTCATGGCTCCAGGCTGGACTGTGTGATTATCTCTGGGTTTCAGAGAGCTGCTTTGGATATTTTAAAGTTCTGGATTTAATGCTTCCATGAATCTTAAAGTGCATGAAGACCATGAAGAGTGAAGTGCAACACAGATGTTCTGAGGTCACTGTCTAGTTGGTATTCCCCATTTTAAGTAAATAATGGAAAGAAAGAATGTTAATGTTTGTCTACTGCACCTGTTGTAATAATAATAAAGTAAAAAATGTTTTTATACAAATTATGAGACTACATGTGAAACCAGAATTTATGTGAACTCTGTATGTTGAAGAAGTTTAGATCTGCCTCAGTAGCTCTCTGTTGATTCCCTCATAGCTTCCTGAAGGTTCTTGAGGAGTTGACATCATGTGAGTGATTCTGTGCAAGCATTCTCTAAATCTCCCATGTGTTTACTTCCATTTAGGTATTATTTTAACCAGATAAATACTTTTTGAAAAAGAGACATAGTTCAATTTTAATCCAGAATTTTATTAAGATATGATTGAAGGTACTGAATGGAATTTTTCCCAACTACCCCACCCACCCACAAATTAAAAAAAAAAAAGCTTGCTTTTATGATGGGGCAGGTAAAATTTGTGAAGGCTAGGCTAGACTGAAGGTGGAACATCAGCCTTTCTGGATAAGGAATAGTAAGTTTCTGTGTTTTTTTACACGGCATTGTGATATTTGTGTTTGTTGATCTCTTTGAACAAAGCAAGTAAACGTTCTCATTTTATGGATTAGAATGCAAAGCATACTTGTATTGATTAAGGTCATAATTTGTACATAGCCATGTACAGTTGGACTGAGGTACAGAAGCTCCTCACTTTTACACTCATCCTTCAGAAAATGGCTGGGCTAAGTTGTGAAAGAAAAAGGTAACTCCTATCTATGTATTCTTTGTTCATTAACAAAGAATAATGGCCTGAATGTTCTTGTAATAAATCCTAGGCATTTTTAAATGACTTTACAGCCACCCAGGATATGCTGTTGTTTTGCTTTCGTGCATAACATTTTGGGTGAGACAGATACCGTATCTTACTGACATTTGTAATCAGGTTCCTGAATTAGAAACAAGAGCCAGGGCTTGAAGAAACTGCATGTTAGAAGGAAAGCTGTGGATAAGCTGTCCATATTACGGTCTGTATCCTTAATATTATAATATCCTGCTTGTTGCCTTTGTTCTACTACCATTCTGAGGCATGTGATGGAGTAACTTCATCACCTAGACGTGGGCATTAGTTTTAAGATTTTTCTTATCCATGTGGAATCTTACATCTTCTTTGTCATAGCCCTGTGTGTCCTCATTGTGTGCAGTACCCGTTTGGTTGGTGCTACTCTTAGCTTCTAAGACACTTTTTAGCTTCCTAACATCCTTGTGGTTTTCACAAATTATAGATTTTCCACAGAATCTCTTCCCAATGCTCCTTTAGCTCTCTTTAAACTCAACACCTCATATTTACCTACCTGTTTTAAAAGTTACAATCTTTTGGTTGAAGACTTGTTTTCCCCTGTAGCAAGGGTAAAACTTTTTTCCTCTCTGGCTAATGAATTAAAAAAAACCCCACAAAAACAAAAAACCCCAACCTAACTTTGATTAGGCATCAATCCTTGTGACATTAGAAAAATGCAAAACTATTTGTATGTCAAAAAAATGACACAGTGAAAAGAAACGTGAATGATACTGTAGAATTGAAACTACCATTTTTCTGGTACCTGCATATGTAAACATTCTGGAGGAGGGGCTGTAGCTTACTGTACACTGGAGTCCTGCCTAGGATTCAGGCTTCCAGAGGCCTGATGCAAAAGCTAAGTAAGACCTCACTTAGTCCCAGTGGTGAAACACAAAAACCTTAAAATGACTTGGTCTGTTACCTGAGCAATTCTTTGTTGGTATCCAGAACTAAACGTAGCAAGATGTGGACGTTGAATGTGCTTGGTTGTTATACGTGCCCTCATAGTAATTTTTGGTGAAGCAGAATTAATTTTAGGGCAAACAATTAATTTTGTGGATCACCTTTCTCCTTTTACTTGTTTTGAGTGTGAAAAAGTGAGATCTTTTACTGCTGGCTTTGAGAGAACTCCAAAATGGGACTTTGTATACAAAACAAAAAGACCTGTCCCAGTTTACAGCTCACTGAAGAACTGTTTCACTGTCTTTATCCCTCGGGTTCAGGCACTGTGCAGCCAGAGTAACCAACCACAGAATTCTTGACTGTTGTTCTACTCAAGTAGAATAAAAGTAGTGTATGGATAGTGACAGTGTTGTATAATATCACAAGAAATGATAAATTCCATCTGAAGGGTGGTGGTATTTATATATAAAAATGTCTGCTCATGGAAAGCAAACTGTGAGTGCAATCTTGATCAGCTGCAGTATGTAGCATCTGTCAGGAAAATGCCATGTAAGTGAGCCCCACTGCAGTAGTCGTGTGCATTTTTTTATTGAAAATCTTTAACTATGAATTCCTGGTACGTAAAAGATGCTTTGTAGAAGAAGCTGCTGAAAATTCAGCATATGGTTTTACAAACCACTGAAATGCACAAAGGCCTAAATTGCTGTAGTTGGTGGAGTTACATGCACGTGTAAAGGACATGTGAAGGGCTTATGTTTGGAAGGTTATCTGGTTTTGGTTTTTTTTTCCCAACTATGTCCAGCAATACTACCTGTCTACAAACGTTGCTTATCTTTGTCCCTTGATAACCACAGCTTCAGCTCTTGTGAGCAGGGATTTTCAGTGTTTGAACAAACATCTAGACAATTACCAGTTTCAGCAACTTAAGCCAAGCAGTTATCTGATTTGACAGTTTGTTTTTAATAAAACATGATGCAGAACATCAAGCAATAATATTATTCTTAGTACATATGATGCTTACCTTCAAAACACTGTAAATCATTAATTGGCTCACTCGCATCTGCAGAAAGAGTGGTTCACCTGAAAGAACAGTGTGGAAGTTTGGAGTTGGAAACTTGCTGGGAACTGCTGTGCTGTCCTCGCCATGCCACCTCCCAGGTTAGGGAATATGCCCTCCGTAAGACGGTGTCACAGCGCTGTCGGGGGAAGGTGCGGGCTGTAGCTTAAGTGGTTGAAAGGACAAGGTAAACCTACCTGTGTGCGTATTTTACCCGTAATTTCTGTGTTAAGGTAGGTCCGGTAACAGGTGCTGATGTTGAGAGAGGGTTTTCTTGACTGTCCGCTGTTTACCAGTTCGGCCACGGGTGCTGGATGCTGCCGCCTCTGCCATCTCGAGCAGCCGGCGGCTTGCCCGCATGGGAGCCCTGCGGCGGCACACGGAGACGGCC